>JBCNJP010013682.1:0-12018 GCA_039602395.1 Deinandra increscens subsp. villosa
AGATTATATAATATCGTGAACGGTTGTTGATTCTGGACCAACAATCCTTATATTACTACGACGGAAATCTTTGGAAATCAAGTACAGAATCATAATTCGCCATGAATTGATATCCGAAATAGAAGCAATACAAACATAATCAAATAAAAGTTCCAAATAGAATGTTTAATGCTCTAGGGAAAATAGATTTAGCATAAAATTAGGGGTGGACTGAAATAGAAACAAAAAACCTAATTTGTAATAGGGTTGCAATTTATTCATCAAAAAAGGACTTGAATCGTAATCCTGATAATACATGGCCGACGATTAGCGTTTTGAAGGGAGAGTTCGCGAGCAGACTAGAATAAACCCTAAAAGAACACACAAATCCAGGAAGACGATAAAAGCCAGAAGCCAAGTCGGTTCGGTCACAAGTGAAGAACGTCATAAAGGGGGTGAGTTCTTTATAGAATCGTAGACCACGATAAAAGCCAGAAGCCCTAGCTTCGATAATTCTGTTTTTCTTCTTCAGAACGTTCAATGCGTTGGTCTGGTGGCTTAACGAAGATGAAGGAGGCGTACGAAGATGGAGATGGAGGTGAGCACCTACGTACTTAGGGAAAAATTCTTGTTATTGAGACGAAAACAAGCATTGGGGACTGACATGTTTTGCGGATCTTTATAGGATATGTTTGGTAACGTACTGCTGCACAAGAATTGAGGCTGCCATTTTCATTGAATAAAATCGATGGGGGAGAGGGCCTGTGGAGTAAATCGAGTGAGGAGAGGGCCAGTGAAAAATCGAAGAGGGGAGAGGGTGAGAGAGGTCCAGAACGGCGTGAAAATGTGAAAAGGGGTGGGATTAGGATTTTGAGATGGAAAGAAGCGGGGATAAATTTTTTCCAAAATTTAGGCGGTAAAACAAAATAAAAATGACACTACAAAGATGACGCGCATTTTTTAAGTTGTACTCCGTGTATTTTTTTTATTTGAGGCAGAACTTTTATGACGCGCAAAATTGCGCGTCATCTAGCCTTACGATTTTAAAATTCTTGACAGTTTTTTTATGAGATACATTTTTGCGCGTCATTAACCAACCGCACGTCATCGTACGCGCATCAAGAAAGGCCTTGTTTTATTAGTGTTTGCATATTTGGAAGTATCATTATATACACTTAGATCCATCATGTTTATTTATTTATGTTCTTTATATTTTATCTATCACCTTATGTTTAAACTCGAGACTATGACACTAAGGTTTATAACCTACTTGAGTTCACTAGATGAACCATGAGACCTTGCAACTTGGTTTAAACGTAAGCTATAAAAAATGTTGGCATCTTTACATTTGTGATTATTAGAACTCAAGAACGTTTATTAAAACAGCTCACTTTCTAAGAGCTAAGTTGTGTCCCCATTTAATATAGACTTCATATATTATGTTAGTTGATTTGTTAAATAAAAAGACATGGAGATATATATTTTATTTAATCTTGTAAAAAGAAATGTCTGAAACTCATGAACATGAGTTTATAGTTTCACTTGTACAACTTGAACCATATGACACGTTTAAGGCTATAAATCATGTGAAAATGGACCATAAACAATTTTCGCTCAAAACCTTAACCATAGCCTTAAAAGGGCTAAAACCTAAGTGTGGATTTCTGCAAATTTAAACATGATTTTAACCCAAATTTGGACCAAAATTTGAAACTGATCAGATCTGTTTTAGCAAAGGAAATGATGTATTTTTAAACATTTTAATGAACCATAGTAACCGAAATTGAGAAATGTCGCTTAGGAAAGAAACCGGGTCTAGAACGGTCACATACGCGACTTGAAAACACAATTTTTATGAACCGGAGGTCAAACCGACCAAAATAATATTATGTCTAAATAAATCATTATGAACATTTACTTAGAGATACGAATATCCAAAGTGTCATAAAATAAGTTGTAGAAGTGAAACCGGGAGAAAACGACAATTACCGGCAAAAGAACCGACGCTAAGACCCTAAAAATATGAAGATTAAGATTTTAAGATTTTTAAAAGCTCAAAAACAATTCTTATTCAAACACTAATCGTTTTCAAAGGAAAAACTATTTTAACGCATATCCATCGCATAGTTAAAATATACGAAATTCGAACATCTAAATAATAAACATACGTTATTATTTATCAATGTTCAAGACTTGATTTTAAATATATATTTTCATGATCATTTATATAAGCCACACATATTTATTTTCATAAATATTTTTCCATGACTTATGCATAATTATTTATATTATAAATGCTAACTTAGATAATAAAAAGTCGTGTTAATATTTATCGCAATATTCAACACAAGATTGAATATATATACATATTTGTAACTTGAGTAATTAGTTGAATTATAATTAAATTACAAGTTATATATATATATTAATTTGACTATAAATATGATCTTCAACCTAAATATTTATTTGGACGATAATATTTAATTCGGGTTTTCCAACAATACAAACGGGAATAAAACGTCAAGATTTGACCGGAAACAATTGGGTGACTAAACGTTACTCGAATGAACCAATACCATTAAAACCGTCTTGCTATTTTCACGGCCCCTTTCCTTTAAACTGTTTTAATACTTTGGAGAGAAATCGTGATACAAACAAACTTTATACTTGATATTATGGCCTACTATTTAGACGTATGATTACATGTTCTTTTCATGCCCCACATTAGTGTACATTGCGTTACATAACGTCTTGTCATAAAATCCCACTATTAATTGATTTCAATTAGTTCTGGTACGAAACAATAGCTAGTGAATAGATCTATTGGGGTTGACAAACCTACTTACGATTGGTTGCTCCAATCCTGATTTCATGGTTATAGTCAATAAGTATATGTCAAATATTCTGTTCCATCCGGTATTCTTGGGGAAGATGTCCCGAGTGGGTAAATTTGTTATTGTTTGAAATCAAGGTTCATGTTAATCATTACAACCACGGTAACCATTATAATATCATGTATGCCATAAACTGTTTATAAATTTATTTGTAGAGTCTTAAACCTGTGAAATCACCAACGTTATGTTGACATTTTAAACTTATGTATTTCTCATGTAACTAAGCCAAATTGTATGCAAATGGGACTATTAAAACTTAGGGCATGCATATGGATGGAGTCCTGGTCACCTTTTGCTTTTGAATAAATCATGAACAATCATATTTCCTATCTTAGTATTATATAATATAACAATTATAATTTCAAGCCTGTGAGAGCATCTACTTTACTTCGTTTGTCCCTATTACATTGAACCACGTGTTACTTCAGCCAATTGAAGGCTCCCAGCACACGTACTTGGTTTTCTTTCTCTTCTACAAGTGTAGAATTGTTATATCTCTTTACTCTGCATTGTGAACATGTGTTTCATCTTACCACTCATATATTGTATTGTCATATACAGACAGATGTACACCCTCTTTTTTAATAGATACAACATACTCTCTCTCCTTTAAAGTTTAAACCGTCTAACTCTTTTTTTTTTGGAACGGCGACTTCATTAGAAAAAACGGCCCTAGCAAGACGCTAGGAACCGGAAAGCAAACAAAAGTTACATTTTAAAGGAGCACCAATCTTCCCACGAAATACATCTAGACTTAACTCTAGAGCCAACCCAAAGAAAGCTAGTACATTTGATATCATTGACGGCCCGCGACACCGAGGGGCTCCTGGAGTTGAAAATCGCCTCGTTCCTTTCTCTCCAAATGATCCAACAAGCTGTAAAAATGACAGCGTTGATGATCCCAGCCGTGTCTGAATCTACCTTGAGCTGCTCCCCCAACCTTACAATATCTCCAACAGAATAAACAATCCAGTTTGGCGCCTTAATCCAGCTCGACACAAAGCACCAGACCAACGACGAAAAGGAGTAGCCAGTTAGCAGGTGACTTATAGACTCATCTTCGAGCCCACATAAAGGACACACCAACTGAGCAGGATTCACTCCCCTTCTAGCCAACTGGTCCCTTGTAGCAGCTTTGTCTTGCACCGCACGCCACAGAAAAATGTTAACCTTGGATGGTACGAGCTTATTCCACCGAAAAACCCAAGAAGGAGGAGGCTGTTCCTCCGAACAAACAATATCCCGGACCGACTTCACCGAAAACGACCCTGAACCATCCCCTTTCCACACCCACTTATCACCATCATGAACCATTAGGGAATCCATAGCCACATTGAACTCACATAAAGCGCCTTCAATGAGGGTAATATTCTTCCAAACCCCCGTAATGGATCTCTTGCACGGGATGAACTCGAGCCTGCCTCTAACATTATGAATGGCAGTCACCACTCTTCTCCACAATTTATGAGGTTCCACATGGAATCTCCAAAACCATTTAGCAAGAAGACTATAATTGATTTTATCCAAAGGAACCAACCCCATACCTCCATCCGCAACCGCTTTACAGACTCCCGACCTGCTAACCCAGTGGATACACCCTTTTCCCTTCCCGCCACCCCATAAAAACCTCATTCTCAGACCCTCAAGCCGATCCACCACCTTGATCGGAGCCTTGTACAGGGACAGAAAGTAAGATGGGACAGCTTCAAGGACAGATTTAGCTAAGACAAGCCGACCGCCTATCGAGAGATGCCGGGCACTCCATTTGGACAGCCTCGCTTCAAAGGTCTCAATGACCGGTCTCCAATGTCGGATCAGATTCATGTTTGCACCAACGTAAAGACCAAGGTACTTGAAAGGGAGGGAGCCCTCCTTGCACCTAAGAATCTTAGCAAAGTCCTTAATTTCTGAATCCTGCACACCAATACCAAACAAGTTACATTTGAGGAGATTAATTCGAAGGCCCGACGCCAACCCGAAAGCTCTTAGCATCCTACACAGGTTCTCCACGTTTCTTTTCGACCATTGGCCGATGACAAGAGCATCGTCCGCAAAGAGCACATGAGAAACAATAGGCCCATTGTTAGGTAACTCAATCCCTTGGAACACCCCATTCGCAAGGGCTCTCCGGAACATCCAACTAAACGCTTCCATCGCCACTAGAAACAGAAAAGGAGAGAGCGGATCCCCTTGACGGACCCCTTTAGAGCATTGAAACTCCCAAGTAGGGGAGCCATTGACCAGGACCGACGTCCTAGAGGCAGAAAGAATCCCGTTAACCCAAGCCCTCCACTTAGCCGGGAACCCCATTTGATCCAGAATGCTGTCCAAAAAGTCCCATTCAAGGCAGTCGTAGGCCTTCTCGAAATCAATTTTGAAGAGAAGAGTCGGCCGCCTAGACTTCCTTAACCACGAAACCACTTCGTTGGTAAGAAGGATACCATCCAGAATATTCCTCCCCGCCACAAACGCATTCTGATGTTCCGAGATGATTCCTTCCATGACCACTTTCATACGACCCGCGAGAACTTTGGAAACAACCTTGGGGATGCACCCCACAAGACTGATGGGGCGGAAGTCCTTAAGAGAGTCCGGGCACTTCACTTTAGCAACTAATTGAATAAACGCAGCCCCACAACCCGGGCCTAAAGACTCCTCTTCATGAAAAAAATTAAGGATATCCACAAAGTCCTTCTCAAACAAATCCCAAAACCTTTTGAAAAACCCGAAGATGAAACCATCGGGGCCGGGGGCTTTTTCACTACCACATAACCACACCGCCGCTTTCACTTCCTCTCTAGAAAACGGCGCAATAAGAGCCCTACTCTCCTCCGAGGATAAGCCCTTTAGACCGCTGCAAGTCATTTTTGGTCTCCAAGAGTTCGATTTAGAAAATTTATATTTAAAGTACTTAAACACTTCCTTTTTAACCTTGAGGGGATCCGTAACCCAAGTCCCACCAATATTCAGCCCCATAATGCGAGAAGCTGCCAGATTCCTGTTGACCAATTTATGGAAGAAAGCGGAGTTTTCGTCACCGTCGATCGCCCACTTCACCCTAGCTTTCTGCCTAATATCAGCCCCTCTCCTCTTGTCAATCTGAAGCAGTTTGGTTTTACAATCAGCCCATTCTTTTTTATCCGCCTCAATTAACAGATTAACCTCCGCCAACTCTTCAAACCTCTTACAACGGGACAAAATTACCTCAAACTCCTCATTTTCTTTCAGGAGTAACGCATGATTCCACTTCTTGAGCACTCCCTTGAGGTGTTTCAGTTTCCTCAAAAGATTCACATCCGGTCTGTCCCCAACAGGAGCATCCTCCAGCCCCTTGATAACCACCTCCCTAATGTCCTTCCTCCCCAACCAAGAAGAAAAGAGCCTGAAGGGGATCGGGCCAAAATCGTCACCACACATTTTTAACATAATTGGGCTGTGGTCCGAACTAAACCGCGGGAGAATAGTCACCGAAGCCTTGGCCCATCTTTGGGCAACCAAAGCACACACCAAGAACCTGTCAATCCTGCTAAAGTTGTTCCCATTAGGCTGAGCATAGGTGAATTTGAGACCCCCAGATTTGAACTCAGATAAACCACCGTCAAAAATAAAACGATTAAACTCATCCGCCCCAGCCTGACGAAACTTAGAATGAAGTCTTTCACTAGGGTCCCGGACCTCATTGAAATCGCCACCTAAGACCCACAGTCCCTCCATTGATCCCATCAGGTTCAAAATAAGGCTCCACAGCCTCCTTTTAGACTGTAAATCTTGAGCCGAGTACACATTAACCACATTAAAGATCTCATCCACCCCAACAACCCTGCCCGAGACCACTAAAACGTTCCGGTCCTTAAAGGACTTGAGCATTATAAAGACATTCGGATCCCAGAGGCAGGCAAGACCCCCCGACCTCCCAGCTGAGCCAACCCAATCAAATTCCACACAAGAATTTCCCCACAGCCCCATAACTGGAATTTTAGAAACGTCAGCAGCCAAAGTCTCCTGAATACACAAAAACGAAATACGATTACCTAGGCGGATTTGCTTAATCCATCGAACCTTGTCACGATCCTGAACCCCACGGAGATTAATTGAAAGGATATCCATCAAAAACAGTTTTGTTCCTCCAAAATCGCCTCCCGAACAGCCTCAACGCCCTCGTCCAAAGGGATGTTTACACAAGCACCTATGTGGAGGGTTTCCGCCACTTCGTCAAACAGATCAATGTCTCTTCTTCTCTGTGAGTCATCGATCTGATCGGAATCCCTATACTCGACCGAAGGCAAAGGATAATCCCAAGATTCACCAGTATCCCCCATTTTGTTCCGCCGGAGTGAACCACGATGATTCCGCCCCCTGTAGCTTTTGTTGAAATTACTACCCATTTTAAGTCTATTTTGGGCCCCAGCATCCAGCGATCCATTAGACCCAGAGAAATGGGCCGACGGAAAATTAAGATCCGGCACATGGATTGTTTTTCCCCTTTTACTGGGCCTCCAGCCCACACCCTCACCAGAACCCGACAATGAACCCGGCCCGTCCTCAAAACAATCAAAAAACCTTTTGCCTTTTTGCGCCGCCTTTTCTCTATTCTTTTGCAGCAAGACATCCACAAGGGCATCATTATTATTATCCTCTTTCTCCCCGTCCCCATGCAGAACGTTACCGTCCTCGAGCCTTTCATCACCTCCCGAAACCCTAGACGCGTGAGAGACACTCCCCGTCTCTTCCCCTTCCACCCCCTCCGTCGGATCGCCACCAGCCTCGCCGGCAACCGACACATCCAACGGAACCACCGGCAACATAGGCCATTTATCCTGTGCTTTAATAAATTCCGGCGACGAGTCATCGTTTTCTTCGGTCACCGAACAGGAGAACCTCCTACCCTTCCATTCAACCTCCACTAACTCACAGATCCTGCTGCAACTCTTCTACATCACTCCCACACAGTTGGAAGAGAGATTAATGTCAAGAGCATCCGCTTCTGACCGAACAACCACTTCCCCGAAGAGTCCCCCAATTCTGTTAAAGATCTCCTTGTCCCACAGCGGAAGAGGGACACCTCTAATTTTAACCCACACAATTCTTTCATATTCAAGGCACTGCCCAAACCAGACCTCCATCGTACTAAACCACATCTCCCAAAAAAACTTGAGCCCAAAGAATTCAAAGCACGATCATGTGACGGGAAGGAGATGAGGACCCAAAGGCCCCCCACGTACCGAACCCTCCCATCTTGGAAGCCCTCATTACACAACGCATCCAAAATCCCAGACAGTTCAATGATCCCACGAGCTCTAGCAATGAGGGAGCTTCCCTGCCACTCCGCCATAGCCGGAAGCAAACCTTCCTCAACCTTCAGGGATCTTTTCATGGTCTCCTTACCCTCCTTGCTATCCAATCCTTTAACAACATCAACAAAGGAAAAGTTTCCTTTGCCCCCTGGCACCCGAGCTCCGGCAGACGCCACCGTAGTAGGCGCACTCGGCGGACCTTCCTTATGAACAACCCCATTCCCAGACCTAAGGACCGGCAATCCGTCCCTTCCGTATCTTTCCAAATTTGCCGACAGTCGGAGACCTCCAATCACAATGGCATTAAGCACCTTCTCCAATGCCTCCTTATCCTTGACGTTTTTAAATTTCAGGAACCCAAATAGATCTCCTTCTTTGTTGCGCTTCCTTGACACAAAAACATCCACAACTTCACCAAAATTTCTACACTCTTTCCATAGCTTTTCACACCCACTCTCCTCCGGGAAGTTGGTAATGTAGAACGATGTAACATTCTTAGAGAACAACGGTCTACCCTTACCAGCGATCAAGTTTCTCGCACTCCTGTTTCTACCCTTCACCACCTTCCAGCCATCACCACCATCACACCCTCTCTCCATGGACAACCAATGATCGAATCACCGGGAGAACGTCAACCGCCGGAAACCCGGAATCAAGCCCCGTTAGAGACAACTCGTAAACTGATCACCACCCTCGGAGGATACAATCAACGAAGGGGATGGGACTTGCCCTGAACAACCCTACGAAGAGATCACTAGCCCGAAGGGACGAAGAGAATACCGGCGCGCTAACCGGGCAGAATCCTTCTTCTCCTGACCGAATGGAGATTGCCTCTCTCTCTCTCAGATTCTTTTACTCTTTTAAACCGTCCAACTCTTACCTATCACTCTTTTTTAATAGATACAACATACTCTCTCTCCTTTAAAGTTTAAACCGTCCAACTCTTACCTATCACTCTCTAAAGGTTGTTTCTTCTTTCAATCTAATTTCTTCGTCGACGATTTTCTCTCTCTTTAAATGATGTTTCTTTCTTTCTGATTCTCTCGGATTTTCTCTCTCTTTAAATGATGTTTCTTTCTTGCTGATTCTCTCATTTGTATGCTCTGCAGCGGTGATTTGCCGAATTGTGGTTTGTTTTTAGGTTGCCGCCACTGATTCTGAGGTAAGGTTGGTTTTCTTACTTTTCCAATTTGAATAGAAACGATGGAGACTAAAATTAATGACGAAGAGAATGGTCGGAGTCTATGGTGTCCATCAATTCCATGATCTGTTCATCCAGGTAGGTGCTCGATTTTTATGACGTTATCGGTTGGGATGACCTGATCATCAAACTTTTTGTTATTTACATCATCTTCAGACTGATTTTCGTCAGATTTAGCGTTGCCGGCAGCGGTGGGTGACGGTTTCTCTATACGATCTTCGGTGGAGGAATTGGTGGTTTGATCGAGTCTGCTTTAGTGGCGGTTCATTGTGTTTGGGTGGTGCTCACCGGAGGCGATCGGTGATGGTGGTGATATATAATTAATAGTTATCTACTTATCTATTTGCATTTCCTAAAACTTCTGCAAATTAATGCATTACACTTTCAAGAAATCTAATTGTATGCATGCTTATCTTATCTTATATTTGAATATAGCAATTAACTAATGCTTTTGTAAACATATATTATAACGTTGGTTGGTATATATATATATAATATAATTTATAATATATAATTTCAACTGTTACCTTGACCCGTCACAAAGCGATGATTGGTACGACAGTGCGGATCAGGAAAAAAATTCAGGGGTAGCGTTAAAAAAAAAGTATTTGTAGGGACTAACGGGGGTTTGGGGACAACGCCCCGAAATTTTTTTTAGGTAATTAACGGGCTTTTAAGCACATTTCAAGTCAATATTTAAATAAAAACCATAAAATTTCTTTGAGGGGTAGCGAAAAATTCGTTTGAGGGTAGCGAAATACCGAAAACCAAAAACATTACACATCGCAGTAAAAGTTCAGGGGTAGCGGGCGCTACCCCTGGGCTGTGGGTAGGTCTGCCCCTGTTGGTACACATGCTTTATATAACATTTTAAATTCTTGCAATGTGAGGGGATCACTGTACTTGGTTCTGTCTAATTGGTGCCGGTTAGAATTTGACAAAAATTTGTTAGGCTATGATGTTTTTTCACTTTACGGCTTTAAACTCAAATGGTTTTGGCATCGACTTTTTATTTCGGGGGTTACTTTACTTCCTTCCCAATGAGAATTTGAAACGAATTGTCTAATTGGTGCCGGTTAGAATTTGACAAAAATTTGTTAGGCTATGATGTTTTTTCACTTTACGGCTTTGAACTCAAATGGTTTTGGCACCGACTTTTTATTTCGGTTGTCGATTGAAAGGAGGGTTACTTTACTTCCTTCCCAATGAGAATTTGAAACGAATTTAGTTGTTACCCTACTTGAGTAGCGTATACAATCTGAGCGGTTTTCGCTATAATGATTGTGATATTCTGAGCCTGGTTTTTGCTATGATGATTGTGATATTCTGAGTCTAAGTTCAACTTAATGTGTCTATAAAGAGGATTTGAATGGTGAGTATGAATTCTTATGTATTTATCATTTATGGCATTTTATATTGTGATGGTGTTGTGATGATTTAATCTGAGTTCCCTCTTTAATTTGCACTTCACATTTTGCTCTCTTATCACTTGATTCTTCTCTTCTTGATTTATTGTTGTTTTGCACTTCACATTTTGCTCTCTTATCACTTGATTCTTCTCTTCTTGATTTATTGTTGTTTTGTTTGACAAATCTGAAAAGGTATTACAAAGATGATTTTAAAATTGGTGAATTTATGTATAGTTTTAATTGTATAAATGACAACTCCTTTAAACCCTACCACATACCACGTGCTACTGCATGCAAAGCTTGGTGGCAATATGTAGATGACAACTTCTCCATACCCTTCTGACGCACCAAACGTGTTGCTGTAAGTAAAGCATGGTGGCAGTATGCCAGTATGTATGTACACGCAACAAGAAAAGTGTCCAAACATTTATATATATTACAATAAGGATTGCTAGGTTGTGACACCAAATCCACTATTCATATATAGGGCTAATAGATTAATGACACGTGGCCACATGTTAGACCATATGGTGACATGTGGCAACGTGTTAGGCCACCTATCATATCTAGGCCATTGCTTTTGTCACACGTGGTCATGTGTTAGGCAACGGGTGGCGACACGTGACCACGTGTCATATCTAGGCCAATGATTTTGCGACACGTGGTCACGTGTTAGGCCACGTGTCATATACATGTGGTTTTTTTCAGACTTAAGCGCAGGTGGTCAACTTTTAGACCACTTTTAGAGTTTTCAACTTTGGTCACCGTTTTTAAAAATGGGTGTTAGGCCACATGTCATGTACATGTGGTATTTTTTTCAGGCTTAAGCATAGGTGGTTAACTTTTAGATCACTTTTGAAGTTTTCGACTTTGGCCACGACGTTTTGGAAATGGGTGGCCCGCCGCGAAGCGCGGACGGGTCACCTTCTTGTTATACACACTTTCATATCATATGGCAGAAAATCATTGGTGAATAATGAGATGTAAACTTGGGTGGCAAAATATTTGGTTTGAGGATTTGTATCTTATTATTTACTTTTTAGATTACAACGATATCATAACTGTTAATAGAAAATGTAATATATATGCAACTAATTTTGTGTTTAATAAGTAACATTCAATATACTAACAATACTTAGCATACTACATTACATAAAAAACAAATACATTTTAAAAAATAAGCTACCCGCCGCAACGCGCGGGTAGTATGCGGCTTGTTTCTTTAACGATTTCCATTTCAA
>JBCNJP010013683.1:0-12018 GCA_039602395.1 Deinandra increscens subsp. villosa
TCACATACTTGGATTAGACCAAGACGATTTACGAGTTGATTTAATCTTTGGAGACCATGGTTCATCAAAAATTTGACCTTTGTTATCCACATATTTGGCAGTTTTGTGGATATATGCAGTCGTCGGACAATCAGCAGCTAGATGTCCTGGTTGACGACATACATAACAAAGTCGTTCTCTAAACACATTTGAAAATTGTTTTGATTTTGAAAAACCAGATGAATGTTCAGAATCAAAGTGATCAAAGAAACCATCAGAAGAATCATACCTAGGAGATGGACTCCTTGAAGAAGACGATCTTCCAGAATAGTAAGAGAATTCCTTCTGAGATGGTGATTTCTTCGCACCTTTAGCTTTAACAGCCTTGTCAATTTTCATTGGTTTCTTGGGTTGAACTGATTCTTCCTTCACTTGATAACCCAAACCTTTGTGTTTGAACCCTTGAGTCTTTGAAGAATTGGAAGAACCTGAAGCTTCTCTTGCCTTAGCTTCACTAGTGAATTTGGCTTTGATATCCTTCAGCTTGTTCTTTCCAACCAAAACTTTTTCTTCTTCGGTTGCAGATGAAGAACTCGAAGCAACCTTATCAAAAACTTTCTCATTCTCCAACAAAACAGATTTTGACACAAACTTTGGAGCTTCACCCAAAGGCTTCTCCTTCTTTTTAGACTTAGACTTGTTCTTCTTGGGTAGAGTTGCAAATTTGGAATAGTCATGCAATTCATCTTTTGGATCAATCTGAGCAGTAGTAACTTCAATTAAATCCACTGGTTGAGGAACCACGTGAACATCATCCTTTTTAGAACTTACTGAACTCTAATCCTGTTTGTATAAGAAATTCAGCATAGTAGGTGACAAATTGCAATTCTTCACTTGCCGCTTCAACTCCAAAATCTCCAGTTTTAAATCATTGATCTTTTGATGACCTTCAAACACTTCTTGTTGTGACTTGATGAATTTTGCATTAAGATCATCATATTCATAAGTCTGTAACTTTCTGATCTCACATTCAGCAAATAACTCTTCAAGAACACTTTCTCTCTTTTTCTTGTAAATCTCAACATCTTTAGTTAATACCTCATTCTTGTCACGATAGAGAGTATTCTCATCTTGAAGCATAGAGATCTTATTTTGAAGTTTTTCAACAGTAACAGCAGTTGTAGCAATAAGAGCAGTAGCTTCTTCATACTTTTGCTGAACTGGATAACTCTTCTCAAACAAGTTTTCAAAATCTTGAGCTGCGTCTAAAGCTTCAGCTTTTGCTTGCTCACATTCTTCAGCCAATTTTGCCTTTTCTTTTAAAACATCATCATGAACATGAACCAACTCATAATACTTCTGTTGAAAATCTTCTAACTCTCTCTTAAGCACCACAATCTCTTCAGTTGAAATTTGATGACTTTGTTCAAAACTTGTAATCTCCTGGATCAATTTTTCACATTTAAAACATTTAAATTCTCCAATCTTTGAACTATCAGAAACTTTAGGTTGATCTTCTTGAACCAAAGATATACTTGAAGAAGTATCAGATTCTGTTAACAAGCTTTCATCATCATCATGTTGAACGGTTAAAGCAATTGAGATTGGAGTATGATTCTTCTTAATTTCTGAATCTGCATTCCAAGCAAATCCATCTGGATGCATAAATGTATTAGTCCAATCATAAGCAAGAGTAGCAGATTTCTGCTCAACCTTCTCAGCTTTATCGTATGGATGAAAAACTAAATATGCATGCTGACCAGTCTTCAATTTACTTTCTGTAGAACTTGGACACTCTCGAGCAAAGTGACCATAAACTGAACACTTATAACATTTCACCTTAGATTTGTCCAATCCAATTTTTCCTTCCTGATTAAGTCTCTTCTTACCAGTTCTGTTGAAAAATTTCTTCGTTCTACGACCCAACATAGCATATTGCCAATTCAGATCCATTTCCTCCAAATGATCATAATCAATCTTATCATAATCTTCATTTGCTAACTCAGCATTACTCACAGCACCAGTGATAACACAAAAGTATGAAGATACCAATGCAGACATCAATGCATTATAATCATCGACAGTTTGAACAGACAATGCACTTTGAGCCGAAGAACTTGGAAATGACACAGTACAACCAGTAGAAGAATAACTTGGAATGTCAGATTTACCTGCTAGAAATGTTGTAGGAGGAGCAGAACTAAGACTAGTAATCTTACCAGCATTCATTGTAGAGTCATTTTCACCATGATACACTGCAGGATTCTGAATTTGCATAGAAAGTGATTTATTCACCATTAATTCCATATCCCGAGCCTGAATTCTTTGAACCAAATCATTGAAAGACAATCCTGGAAAATCCTTATCATGAGTAATCATCATTACATAATTCTCCCATTTCTCAGGCAATGCTTCCAAAATCTTTTCTTTCATATCAACCTCTTCTTTAGTAAGATTCACCTAACGCATTTCACTCATCAGATGAGCGAATCTTGCAATTAGATTGGGAATTGTTTCATTCTGATAATGCTTAAAACTATCAAACTCTTTCTTCAAAACCTTTTGACGACTTTTCTTGTACTGATCATTGCCTTCACATCGTTTTTCCAATGCATCCCATAGACTTTTGGATGTGTAGTTACTAGCAAATTGATGAAGTAACTCTTTAGACAATGCCATCGTTAACGTACCATACGCCTTGTTCTCAGCTTGATAAGCTTTCTTTTGTTCAGACGACATTTTCCTTTGAAGAATAGGTTCACCAGTTTCATCTTTAGGATAAACATATTGCTCAGTGAACGCTAACCACATATCAATGTCATTTGTAACGACAAATGCTTCAAACCGTTTAACCCAACTATGATAATCTTCCAATTTAAGTAATTTGGGAACTTTCTGACTTGTTCCGATTTCATTATCATAATTCATCATTGTTTGCATCGTTGCTTGAACCGAATTTTGAATAGCTGCGAACGCTTGAAAATCGGACATTTTCGAAAAACTGGTTACTGTTCACTCCGAACCTCCTCCGAACTATCTCCGAACTTTGTCCGAACCTAAGTTTCACCGAACCCTCTCCGAACCTGTCCTTCGGACAAAACAAATAGATTCAACACCGAACTATCACCGAGCACTTGCCGAACTCTGTCCGAACGTGGTCCGATCTCTCACCGAACTCAAAGACACACCGAATGCTCACCGAACTCTGTCCGAACCTTGAGTTCGGAGCGGTTAGACCGAACGAGTCCGAACCTCAAACGAGAAAGATTTCACTCGACGCCATTTTCTCGATTTTCAGTGTTTTTCGATGGAATTTTCGACAGGAATTCAAGTAAACTCGATAGAAACAACTCAGGAATGAATTTTGAAAGAAAAACACACTCGAAACATTCAAACGAACTCAAAAATGATTGACATTTTAGCAACAACGTGAATTTGAACTCAAAACTCAGAAAAACAGTGATTTCCGACTAGTAGAGCAAACCAAAAGCTCTGATACCACTTGAAAGTGCGTGAGCATACGAATCTTCTACTTAGTCGTATAGAAATCAATGTAAACAAGTAAAACGCAGAGAGTAAATACAAAGACTTGTATTAACCACTGAGAGAACCACAGAGTACACAGAGAATATATGACACGGAAGCTCAGACCATTATAGATTACAACACAAGACGCAACTATTTATAAAGCTGAAATACGACTGGCCGAACCTCAGGTTCGGCCACAAGCTCGGAGCTGTCCGAACTCCAGGTTCGCTGGGAGTTCGGACCTCAGCTATCTTGTGAGTCTTTGTCTTGTATTGAATACTTCACATGACGATCAGGACTATGTGTCAACACCCTTTCGGCGTCCCTTGAAATGGATCGACATGCTGAGATTCAAGAACAACAATGATGAGTCATGATGAGATGTGATTGATAATCAAATTTTGAGGGTAAAATTGGTAAGTGTAAAACGGGTGTGTGTTATCGAACCGTGATACCGTGTAACTCATGATCATAGTTTATCAAAAATCATTTGTTTAAACATAATCGCGCGTCAAAACGTGAAATCGAGCATTTGAGATAAAACATAACGGAGTGGTTCTCACCTCCCGATTGGAAGGCTACAACCGAGACTAATCAGATCAAGATCCTAGTGGTAGAGACATGCTTTGGCCTAATAGGTTTCATCACTCTCATCGGGGCGTCCCAGGTGAGCATCCGGGCCCAACGGTTGATAGGGCTTATGTGCAACGCTTTTCTTGACAGAGACCCCGACTACCGGTGTTTTCACCCTTCCAGTTACTACATGTCTACCACTAAAACCCTAATTCCGACGAGATTTGAAAATCATGAAAATCACATTTTTCCTAAATGGTACGTAAGGCACCATTTTTTTTTAAGGAAGAGGCTAGGAAGCCTTAGTGATTCGTGCTCGAGTGCGTGCTAATTTGTGGGAACAAAGCATTTGAAATAGGCAACAATTAAAAAGCAATTTACTGGACAAAATAAGCAATTAGGCACATTGTGCATGAGGCGCTCATGCAGGACACCTAAGGCAATAGTCTAGGTCAAACCAGTTCTAATAACCTAGATCGCTAAAGCCGTGGCTCTGATACCAATCTGTCACACCCCAACTGGGGTGTCGCATAAATTCCAACTGGGACCTGGCATACCTCTCTGGGCGATCCCGGGGTGAGCGTTTACTTATAGGAATGCGCGTCTTCATATTATCGTTAAAAGAAAAGGATAACTGCCTAAAGGGCATTTTGGTCATTTTGACTTATATAAAGGGGTAAACTTAATAATTGATATTATTAAGATAATAAGATATTAAAATAAACATAGGAAGTGTTTATTGTATAAAACTTTGCGTTAACGCCATACGATACGTAAATTAGGTTAAATCGGGAATCGTTGCGGAAGTTTCGTTCGTGTAACAAGTTAAAGACATAAGGTGAGTTCTATGAGCCCACTCTTAAATATTTTAAATGTTTTAAATGTTTTCGGGCTGATATACATACAAATGTTATAAAATGCATCTAAATGATTTATAACTGAAATGTTGCTTATCTGAATTATTGAAGTATTAAACTGTTGAATTACCTTTGAGTAGATATATATCAGATTACTAAGGTGCTAATTGTTAATGGATATATTTAAACTGTTAAATTGTTATTGAATTGATATATATATATGTGGACTGTTATGGAAATGCATATACGTGAAATATCTTGAATTAATAAACTGTTAAAAGGCTTTTGGGATAATATATATATAGAAATATATATATGATATGTTATGAAAATGATATTAAATCATTGTACGTGTTATAACGTAATTATAATGACTGTGATATGATATGTGTTATATTTGCTTCGAAATTAGATAGTCAAGTGATAAAGGAATTATTAGTAAAGGTTATAGTGAATATGTATGATTATATGAGAACATGTGATGCATTTGCTTTATTATTATGTGGTGGATACGCCGCTGATACTTCCTATATATAAGCATAATAATATTAGTTACTCGGTATATCAGAAGTGTGGAGGATACACCCTGTATACATACACCAACGGTAAATTGGGGGATGTCCACTTGTTGCAGTATATGAAGACCTTATCATTGTTTAATAATAATCTTAAGTCACTTGGGTATTTAACTAAGGGCGGGTAGTGTCACACCCCAACCGACGGTGGAATACGTCGGGGCGCGAAGATTGTCCAGAAGCTCACAACACTAAACTAGGTTGCGATAATAATAATAATTACCCATTTCATAGCAAATAAACAAACCATGGCATCCAAGTCACGACATACGATAAACAACATAAAACATAGTCTAAGCGTAACGGTTCATTATTTAATAAGGTTCTTCTAAAGCCGATGCAACCCTAAAGTGATGATATCCAAATCAAACCGCATTACCTGCAACATGTTACAAAAAGAGTCAATTAAAAATAGTTGGTGAGAATTCATAGGTTTAGTGACAACGTTCAAAAGCATGCGTACAAGTTAAATAAGATGATAATTGATAAAAATGATTAATGATAAAATGATAAGTTAACGTAATCCAACCCTTGACAATTAGGCTTTCAATCACAAGGCGCCACACGCGAGGCAAGCCAAGTGGGCTTGTCAGGCCAATTGATCTATTATCGTAACCCCGGCATGTTTAATGTTAATAATTATGTTCATCGTTCAATCGTTCATCGTTCCATCGTTCAATCGTTCATCGTTCAACCAAACAATCAAAACAATCATACAAGTTTTCAAGTAATCATCGGAAATAGAATACGCATGTGAAAATAGGATTTTGATAACATGATACATGTTGCACCCCAAAAACATTTAAGTAAAAAGGGGCTATGAAAACTCACATGATAGCTAAAGCGTCGAGAGTAAAACCGAAGAATAGCGGCGCGTATCAATCCCGGAGATCACCTTTACGATCGAACGTGATGGAGAAAATACCGACAAAAGATAAATAACTAAATAAGTATTCGAACGGATAAAACGTGTGACTAGCCATGACACGACGGACTCGATCGGATACGCGACTCGTTGGTGGAGTATTCAAGTAATAATATGAGAATATAAGTAATCAAGTGGTCAAACTTATATCTAGGTCAAATGTTAAGCAAAATAATTATTTATTTAGTCATAAAACTTTACGACGTCTAAGCTTGATTATTTTCTATAAAATCAACCGAAACATATTTAATTACCAAAAATTAATTTAGGGCTGATCTATACATATATAATTACCAAATAAAATTTCAAGGCATAACTCCAAAGTTAACACAATGATTTACTCAAAAAGATTTATTTTTAAATTCCAAAAATACTAGTTATTTTAATTAAAATAGCTAATCATTCAAGATTTAATCCTAAACAAGGCATAACCCTAGATCTAGGTCCAAAATCATATTTTTTTTCATGACAAAATCCCTAGATCTAATATTCTAGTTAAACTATAGCATCATCTATTCAAGATCTAAACATGATAATTCAAGAAAAACACATAAAAATCATATGTTTACTTCATGAAGTCCTAGATCTATAACCATGGTTATGATTTCTTCATCCCAAACCCTAGATCTATCATTGTAATGGTGTCCATTTCAAGATCCAACAAGTTGATTAGGTAAAACTTAGATCTATGAAGATCCAAGGAAAGAAAATCAAGAAAAAGTGGACCTTTTATCATAAAAACCATGTTTTTATCAAAAGAACCCTAGATCTACTTGTTAAAATGAATCTACATGACAAATCATGTTTAAAAATAGGATCTTTCCCAGCCCTAACTTAGATCTAGCAAGATCTATAAAGATCTAACAAGATCTCAACAAAAAGTGTCATAAAAATCCATAAAAATTGATAAAAATCATTCCTTTTTGTATAAAAACACTAGATCTATGTTTAGAATGCAAGATCTAGGTTTAAAAAGGCATAAAGGTTGGATCTTGATGATGGGGGATGAAAGATTCAAGAAGATGGAGATGGGGTTTGATGAATCTAACCTTTTATAATAAAAACCGACACTAATCGAGGCTCGAAATCACCAAACTTTACTCAAAAATCTTCAAGGGTCTTGGTCTAGACTCTCTCCAGCCGTTTTAGGGTTTTATGTGAGTAGGAAATGAGAGAATGGAGGCCAAAAACGAGTTTAGGAGCTTAAATACCGGAATTTTAGGGCAAACCACGATTTTTCCTGACGGTGGTCGGTGGGCGGTACGCGACGGCCCCCAGAAGAACCGTCGCGGTACGCGGCGTTTTCTGGGGCGTCGTGCGCACTTCGTTTTGCTCC
Organism: Deinandra increscens subsp. villosa; assembly: GCA_039602395.1. Taxonomy (NCBI): domain Eukaryota; kingdom Viridiplantae; phylum Streptophyta; class Magnoliopsida; order Asterales; family Asteraceae; genus Deinandra; species Deinandra increscens. The sequence goes on from JBCNJP010013683.1 coordinate 7,774, forward strand.
CATTTTCGTGTATAAACTCCGATTTGACCCCCGTTTTCGCCCAAATTCATTATTTTAAGTTTACCATCATGTCAACCACATTTAATCCACTAAATTTGATATATGATATGTCACTTAACGATTAACGGTTGATAAATTATCACAAAAAGTGTATTTTTGGTCGGTTTTGTCGATTTTCTCGTTTTTAAGCAATTCACCAACGGTTTGCGATCCGATCAAGTGTGTGATGACTCATGACATGGTAAATGATCATATGACTCATAAAAATGATAAAATTGATATACGAAACTCAAAATGTGATCTCCCGGTTATAATCGAAATCGCGCGGAATTTACCGAATCTTTCACCGTTTCCATTCTAGACCTTGAATTCACACCAACCTTCACTTGTATTCACTTGTGTGTGTAACTAGTATTAAACACAAGGGTCATACACGTTTAGATTGATCAAATTCCCGGTTGAACGTAACTCGATGACATGTCCGCGTAACATCCAAATTAAAGGCAAATCGAACATCAAATTAATCAATAATCATGATAATGGATCAATAACATGAAATTAGGTTAATAAACATCAAAATCGATCAATACCCATAAATTCGATTATCAATCAACGGATCAGGTTACAATATGGATAAAATCAGACAATCGGAAAACCCGGAATGTTACAGGTAGTAGTACAGGGGGAGTTAGGAGGTAGTGTTGCTCAATGGGATTAGAGACCACTACAAATAAAAAAGGGAAAAAGCTACTGTCCGTTATAGGGAATGCTCTAAAAGGGTAAACTCGGCTGTAAGCAAATAGGGGAAGGCGGTGCAACTGTCCGTTACAGGGAATGCTCTAGAAGGGTAAACTCGGCAGTCCGCAAAAATGGTTTCTCTGCTTATATAGTAGCAGGGTTTACACTAGTAATAGATGTTGGGGTTGTAGAAAAGGGATAGTGGGATAAATGGTTTTATAGGGAATGTTTCCTGTTAAGGAATATTATGTGTTGTATAATTGTGATATATATTATACTTGATAAATGTCTGTGAAAAAGGGATCTTGCAGGTCCAAGGGTTTTAAACCTTACGCCGAGGTAAAGCTTTTAAAATATAGAACTCACCAGCGTAAGCTGACCTTTTCCAAAATGTATGTATGTCAGGTCAGGGTAAGGCTTCGACTAGTTATGAGAAGGCCCTGGTGATAAAGGATTAGACGGGCAAGCTATCGGACGGAAGGAGGGTTTTGGCAAACTGGCATAGTTATAGCAATAAAACGTAGTGACAGATAGGTATTCCTTATGTAAATTATCTCTTACTTTGTAGTACTTGGCAAATAAATAAAAGTTTAAAATTTCCGCTGCTTAGTTATCTCTGTTGATACCTTGTGTTCATGAGTAAATCCGATTCGTGACCCCTTCTAGAGCCAACTCTGGGAATGGGCGTCACACGGATAAACTAGAGTTCTTCAGGATGAACTATATATACTATAAATAACCAAAGTTGTTATTTCTATTCGTAGTCTATTGGATATTCCCATGTATTTAAACCCATTATCTAGTGAGTTAAAATCATTCTGGTTGAATACAATTCTTTATACACTAATATTTAGTCACACAACCTATTATATAATTGTAGAAGACAATAACCGGATCAACTAAAATTCTTCAGGAAGAAGAGTAAAAATACACATCGGATGCATAACACATAAACAATTAATTACATATATAATCCAAAAGATGTGATATCAGTTAATTAATTACAAATATATATAATAAAAAACAACATAAACTTATTGGTTATATACACACCTTATTATTAAAATATTCATGTTTTCATCCGGATTGAGAGAACTAGAATTCCTTAAGGAGAAGATTTCATCCGGATTGAGAGAAGATGAACAGAAACGGATGAAAATACATTATATTAAATTAAAAATCAATTCATTACATATAATTAATTAGTAATCCCAGAACAATTTTCAAACCAGAACAATTACTCTTAATTAATCCGGAACCCTAAAAAGGTTAATCATTTCCCACACCAGTAGAAGCTTGAAATCTTCTCCGGTTTCATGTAAGTAGTGTTCGAACGCAATGAACAACAGGTCTTCCTTGGTTTGGTTCTCCTCTTCATTCTCTTTGCATATCCTGTTGAATATTTTGATTTTCTGGTCCATGTCTAGCCATTTCGATCTTACGACGCTTGTGTCACGGTACTCCGGTACCGCTCACGGTACTCCTCGTAACGCTTCATAGCATTATGAAACTTTATGTTGACATCCAGCCAAAAGAGAATAGTGTCTTCGTCATTAGGATCACACTAATTGATCGGTAAACATCGACTTAATTAATTAATATATATATATATATATATATATATATATATATATATATATAAATGAATAACTGATCATATAATCAAATGATTGGTATAAAGAAAAATTAAGAAACGTACTAAGTAAGGGAAGGTTTGTAGGCAACACATAGTCCCTATACTTTACGTCCAACCAAGCTCGGTACAACCCCAGTTCTTCCTACTGGGTCCATTCTTCTGCCATCTTGCAAGAGTATAAATTGGATGGGGAGAAAGAAGAGTGTGTGGAAGTGGTGGTTTAATTTAATGGTTAATTGATTAACTTGTTTATATAGCGTGGTTGAAGGTTTTGAAATTTAAAAACAAACAACGAAAAAGTGAAATTAGCCGTTACTAGTTACATCACCTGTTTGTGTTTTTAAAATTTAAAATATAAACGGTAAAAAAGTAAGGCAATAAGGATTCGAACACGGAACATTGTATGTTAATCTAAAGCGCTTCTACCACCTGAGCAGCAACCTGAGTTAGAAGCTACTTTTAATTATAATTTATTTAAATATGATTCTAACTGGGCCCGCTAAATTTTAAAAGAGGCGGGATAAATTAATGAGCGAATTCAATTGAAAATTTCACATATCACTCTCGATTTCCCCAATTCCCCGCTCCCCATTTCTCCATTGCTCATTAATCGACAGAATTTTCCCTCCGTCATATTACTTCTCCAATAAACAGGTTCACAGTAAAGATTATTGAAAATTAGGGTTTTCAGTATTAGCAAAACAATCATTTTTAATAATCTTTGTTGTTGTATCTGTTAGCAAAACAAACATGGATAAGTCTTGGATGCTAACCAGTAGAACCTCGAAATCATATGAGGATGGAGTTAAATCATTCTTAAAGTTTGCAGTTACAAGTTTGAAAAAGACGGAAATTCCATGTCCCTGTGTTGATTGTCTAAACCATTACTCTTATAATGTTGATAATGTAGATTATCGTTTGTTTTCAAAGGGATTCGATCTGACTTACACAACGTGGACTAAACACGGAGAGGAAGACGAGCCCGCAGGAGATGAGCTTCACAAGGAATCATCTTTTGATTCCGGAATGCCATTCGATGCATATCAAACGATAGAAATGGTCAGAGCTACTGAAGACAATTTCACTGAGGACCATGAGAAGTTTCAAGAACGACTAATGGATGCTGAGAAGCCCCTATATGAAGGATGCCATACCTTCACAAATTTATCTGCCTTGGTTCAACTACTGAACTTGAAGACGAAGCATGGAGGATCAGATAAGTTTTTTAATGAACTTTTAGTTTTGCTGAAACAGATGCTACCTGAAGGTAATGAAATTGTGAAAAATACATATGAGGCCAAGAAGATTTTGAAGTCAATGGGTGCAGGGTACACCAAGATACATGTGTGTATCAATGATTGTATTCTTTACAGGAAGGAGAACAAGGACCTAACTGTATGTCCAACTTGTGGTGAGTCCAGGTGGAAGGTGGATGAGAGGACTAAGAAACTATACGACAATACTCCTGCAAAGGTAATGTGGTATTTCCCCATCATTCCAAGATTGAAACGACTGTTTCAAGTGAAAACCACAGCGGAAGATCTGAGATGGCATGCCACCAGTTCCAAAATACCCGGTGTGTTACGACACCCATCCGATTCACCGGCATGGAAAGCCATAGATGACAGATATCCCGAAATCGCTGACGATCCCAGAAGTCTTCGTCTTGGCATTTCAACTGATGGGGTCGACGTGAATAGAGGCAACAGAAATCACAGTGTGTGGCCGGTTCTATCTGTCATTTACAACCTTCCACCATGGTTGTGTATGAAAAGAAAGTTCATCATGCTTTCGTTATAAATATCGGGAGCGCCTGGAAACGATATTTGTGACATCCGAGAATTTCAAGGTTTACTTCCGTTAGACAATTC
>JBCNJP010013684.1:0-12016 GCA_039602395.1 Deinandra increscens subsp. villosa
ACAATAAGTTGTGTTTAGGACCAATGATGGCCCAATAATGTGTGTTTAAGGGCAATGAGGGTCAGTTGGGACCAATGAGTCCCAATAAAGTGTGTATATAACCAATAAGTTGTGTTTACGACCAGTTATGGCCCAATAAGGTGTGTTTAGTTGGGACCAATGAGTCCCACTAATGTGTGCATATAACCAATACGTTGTGTTTAGGACCAATGATGGCACAATAAAGTGGGTTTAGGGACAATGAGGGTTAGTTGGCACCAATGAGTCCTAATAAGGTGTTTATATAACCAATAAGTTGTGTTTACGACCAATTTTGGCCCAATATGGTGTGTTTAGTTGGGACTAATGAGTCCCACTAAGGTGTGTATATAACCAATAAATTATGTTTAGGACCAATGATGGCCCAATAAGGTGTGTTTAGTAGGGCAATGAGGGTTGGTTAGAACCAATAAGTCCTAGTAAGGTGTGTATATAACCAATAAGTTGTGTTTAGGACCAATGATGGCCCTATAAGGAGTGTTTAGTTGGGACTAATGAGTCCCACTAAGGTATGTATATAACCAATAAGTTGTGTTTAGGACCAATCATGGCCCAATAAGGTGTGTTTAGTAGGGCAATGAGGGTCGGTTGGGACCAATAAGTCCTAGTAAGGTGTGTCTTATATAACCAATAAGTTGTGTTTAGGACCAATGATGGCCCAATAATGTGTGTTTAAGGGCAATGAGGGTCCGTTGGGACCAATGAGTCCCAATAAAGTGTGTATATAACCAATAAGTTGTGTTTACGACCAATTATGGCCCAAAAAAGTGTGTTTATTTGGGACCAATGAGTCCCACTAATGTGTGTATATGACCAATACGTTGTGTTTAGGACCAATGATGTCACAATAAAGTGGGTTTACGGACAATGAGGGTTAGTTGGCACCAATGAGTCCTAATAAGGTGTTTATATAACCAATAAGTTGTGTTTACGACCAAATATAGCCCAATATGGTGTGTTTAGTTGGGACTAATGAGTCCCACTAAGGTGTGTATATAACGAATAAGTTATGTTTAGGACCAATGAGAGCCCAATAAGGTGTGTTTAGTAGGGCAATGAGGGTCGGTTAGTGATAACGGGTGTCGTGACCGTTACAAATAATCCTAACTACCTATAGACAGGGTAAGTCGGGTATCAATCCAGGGGAGTTGGTGGTTATTAGCGACTCTAATTTTCTTAACCTAAGTACTGTCACTACTCAGATTAACTAAACTAAACCCTAAACTACTTTATCTAAATGCCTCTTAGCTGTTGAAATTGATTTATATTAATTCTAAGAAAACTAACTTTAACTCGATTGAGAAAACAGTAAATTAAAACGTGACAACCTCAGGATCCCGGTTAGCTAATTCCTAATCCAATTCAGTTAATCAATTCAACCCAATCCAACCTAACATTCAGATTACGTATGAGCTAAGTATAGTCCTAGAGCTATGCTTTGAAAGGTAGTCCGGGAGCGGGGGGCACATATGCAACCAGAACGCAAGATAAATAGATTACATTGAACATCCATATGAATCAAACATTGTCACTATGTTTATAGAGTCAGAAAATAGACAAAGAATAACTGAAAACGATAAAGAAAACGCTAACCGTTCACCGTCGGTAATCACCGGGTCTTAGCCGAACATCACAAACATCACAGAATTGTTTAGAATTGAGAAAAACAATGAAAAACTAACCAAGATTCGTTCCCAGACAGCTCTGGCCGAAAAAACGAAGTTAGAAAACCTAAAAACGAAGTTAAAGTGTTTAAATACGAGCCCCGATCGCAAAACTCGGTTTTCTGCCGACTTAATACCCTCGCGTGGCGCGAGGGTCTTATCTTCCTTTTGTCGCGACACGATGCTCTTCTTAGACTTCACAATTCGTTGATTGTAATTAATTCCTTCGGTTTGTGTTCATATTGGTGCAAGAATCTTTAGTTGAAACTCACGTGAGCCCATGTGCCTTCAAAACATTTTCCTTTTAAACATCATGACAATAAAATCAATCATGCTTCCATTTCAATTTGCTGTTCACCTACAAAACAATATTACGAGTTTTAATTGTTACTTTAGTATAGTTTTATTATTTTATAACAACTAAAACAAAATTCATAAAACCATAGTATACGATTTGACCTACTTAAAATGTTGTGGCTCGGATTCAATCTAATTATACAATTTAAGCTCATTCTCATCTCAACACATTAATCTCAACAACCGACTAAAATAATATCTTTCAGACTCAACTCGGTGCGTATAGGGATTGATTAATATAGAATAAAATGCATTTTTAAGCCACTCATCACATCCCCACACTTATCTTTTTCCGTCTCGGAAAAACTGCCATGGAATCATAATCAGGAAATCAATCTCATAACCATTTAACCTTTTAATTTATCCACCGATTCAATTCCACAAACCATAATGTAATCACATGGACTAATTGCAATTGCCAATATTTCGGTCCGACTAAACCCAACCACTGACCTTTTGTTTCGCCCCCAAAGTGTTTATAATTTACCGAATAGAGTTATCAAATTCAGTCAAAGTAAAGGGTATTTAAGATTATATTTATAGATTTGTCCCAACCTCCCTTAAATCAGATACTCAGATGTCCAAAGAATAGTGGATTAGATGGATAATGAAGTTTTTGAGCATTTATTTCTCTAATCAACTATTTTTCCTATTTTTCCATTTGTTTCTTTCTTTTTCTCATCGTTTTTTCTTTTTCTTTTTCTTTTTTCTTTTTTTTTTCTTTTTTTTTTTTTTCATTTTTATTTTTTTTAATAATTGGTTAATTTTAGCTATGATTACCAACGGACATCATCAGAGGCACGCACCACGGGATACTATCCTTAGCTTGTACATGAGTATTTTGCCAGCGAGATCCAGAACATCATCAGAGGTACTCTTTTGCGAGATGCTATCCCCAAAATCGTACGTGAGTATTTTGTCCCTTCACTCTAAAATTATTAACCAAATTATTTACCTAATATGCTCAAAGATGGAAAGATGGGGCGCCGTTATTTCTCGGATTTGCTTTCGCAAAAAAGATCATAACGTGCCAGGTTATTCTAAGGACATATAAGTCTCTAATTTAAAGTGGTTTTTTTCCTCCTAATCATCAGTTTCAATCTTCCTATCACCCCTAAAATGGGAACCCACTAGCAGACTGATTTAATTACATATTTATACAACAATAAACACAATGGGATTATTAAGCTATTCCTAGATCAGTTGGGCCTACCGACACATCACAGATTAGCCATGTTTTCCATTCTCTCATTTTCTACCACTTTTCCCTTTCCTTTCTCTATTTTTTTTTTTGAAAACTGATTCCCAATTGTACTATCATTTTCCATGTTTTGCAAGTTATTCCAAAGACATTTTTTTTCAATTTTTTTTTTTTTTTTGGATTTTCTTTTTTTAATTTTAATTTTTTTTTAAACACACACAAAAACTAAACACAACTAAAGTGTTATTCCCCTCCCCACACTTGAGTGACACATTGTCCTCAATGTGTTAAAAAGAACAACAAAAATAAAGAAGAAATAAAATAAAAACTAAAAAGAATTAGAATTAGGAAACGTACCGGATTCGAGCAATAAAAATAAACAAAATGTCTGGCACCGGATGGCGTCGCGTGTCGCGAGGACCTTCCCACACCTCCCTCGCGGTTCGCGAGGGGCGGTATTCATAGGAAATTAAATTTTTTCTTTTTTTTTTCAGCCCAAGTTCCAATATATTTATAAAAGTGACATACCTGGAACCTCGTTTTGCTCAACTCCATTACCCAAAACCGATCCGATTCCTGAAAAACACAAAGACAAAACCACACAAAACAAAAAATATAACAAATAAAAATAAAACCTACCACTGGGTTGCCTCCCAGAAAGCGCTAAATTTACGGTCTTCAGCCAGACCACACCTTCTTGCTCACGGTGGCTTCAATCCACATTTACCAACTGCATTACCGACGAACGCTCGGTATTTGACATTCATCTTCAGCCTTTTCAATCCAAACTTACCAAGCACATTACCGATCCACGCTCGGTAGTTCACACGTCTCTTAAATTTTTCTTTATGCTCGGCCTGTGAAAGATATTAAATTGAAAATTAAATGCAAATTTATCATGGATCGAACACTTACCATTAGAATTGCCCACGTGTGCTCTATAGTTGACATGTCGCATCCAATCTTGCAATCGCACACATGGCATATCCGGATCGTCACTGTGGAGTTTTCCCATTACTAGTTGCCCAGCATCTTCCTCGACAACCTTCCTCTTTTCCACCGGTTTTTCTTCATTTACCTGCACAATAAGTAAAGAATGAAAACTAGAAGTACCTGTCGGGATCTCAACCTCTTGCTCATCAACTACATCTTCAACCACGTTCGCACAACCAGCTGGCTCCATATCACTTTCCACCTCTAATTCAATCTCCTCAACAACTTCAACTTCTGAAAGCATCACTTCTTTCTCAACTTCTTCAAGTGGCGATTGTTCCCATGATTCGATTTCTTGATTGGCCATGTCTTCCGCCAGTTGTGCCACTTGCTTTGATAATGTCTCGTGCCTCTCTTCTTGGATATCATATTTTTTCTTCATTCTCTTTAGGGCCTCCAGAATTTCACTAAGTTGAGCACTAACTTATTCCCTTTGATCCTGGTGTTGATAACCATACTCATATGAATGGCTTTGATATCCATCTTGATAGTAACTCTGATTTGACACGTCTGCTTCATATCCACCATCATAATAATCCTGCTGCTCATGATATTGAGGGTACTGTGGATACCCTCGGTCAAAATCCTCAAAATCCTGTTGAACCTCATATGCTGGTTGAGAGTAATTATTCCCAAATCCATCCTCATATCCTGCAACTGATGTAAAGTTAGAATTATAGTTATTATTAGATTGATATGTATCATGATTTAAATAATTATAATTCATGGATTGAGAATATCCCTGATTATATGAAGACGGTCTTTGATATTGAGAATATACACATGAGTCTTCGTACTCCTCCTCGTCTTCGGAATCCTCTACGATTCTGATCCCACTGGGCAATGTTGGACAAAACTTGATTCGATGATAATAACTCCGACAGTTGTAACACTTGTCTTCTTTAACCATGATCAGCTTCAAATTTCCCTGCAACAATAAAAAAAAACAAAACCTTCCAAGTAGCACTGTTCGAAATGACAAAATAGAAACAAAAAGAAATTTTTTTTTTTTTAGTTTTTAGAAAAACGAAAAAAAACAGTAAATTAACTAAAAAAACTAAAATCACTAACAAGCGCACATACTCCCCGGCAACGGCGCCAATTTGATAACGGGTGTCGTGACCGTTACAAATAATTCTAACTACCTATAGAAAGGGTAAGTCGGGTATCAATCCAGGGGAGTTGGTGGTTATTAGCGACTCTAATTTTCTTAACCTAAGTACTGTCACTACTCAGATTAACTAAACTAAACCCTAAACTACTTTATCTAAATGCCTCTTAGCTGTTGAAATTGATTTATATTAATTCTAAGAAAACTAACTTTAACTCGATTGAGAAAACAGTAAATTAAAACGTGACAACCTCAGGATCCCGGTTAGCTAATTCCTAATCCAATTCAGTTAATCAATTCAACCCAATCCAACCTAACATTCAGATTACGTATGAGCTAAGTATAGTCCTAGAGCTATGCTTTGAAAGGTAGTCCGGGAGCGGGGGGCACATATGCAACCAGAACGCAAGATAAATAGATTACATTGAACATCCATATGAATCAAACATTGTCACTATGTTTATAGAGTCAGAAAATAGACAAAGAATAACTGAAAACGATAAAGAAAACGCTAACCGTTCACCGTCGGTAATCACCGGGTCTTAGCCGAACATCACAAACATCACAGAATTGTTTAGAATTGAGAAAAACAATGAAAAACTAACCAAGATTCGTTCCCAGACAGCTCTGGCCGAAAAAACGAAGTTAGAAAACCTAAAAACGAAGTTAAAGTGTTTAAATACGAGCCCCGATCGCAAAACTCGGTTTTCTGCCGACTTAATACCCTCGCGTGGCGCGAGGGTCTTATCTTCCTTTTGTCGCGACACGATGCGCTTCTTAGACTTCACAATTCGTTGATTGTAATTAATTCCTTCGGTTTGTGTTCATATTGGTGCAAGAATCTTTAGTTGAAACTCACGTGAGCCCATGTGCCTTCAAAACATTTTCCTTTTAAACATCATGACAATAAAATCAATCATGCTTCCATTTCAATTTGCTGTTCACCTATAAAACAATATTACGAGTTTTAATTGTTACTTTAGTATAGTTTTATTATTTTATAACAACTAAAACAAAATTCATAAAACCATAGTATACGATTTGACCTACTTAAAATGTTGTGGCTCGGATTCAATCTAATTATACAATTTAAGCTCATTCTCATCTCAACACATTAATCTCAACAACCGACTAAAATAATATCTTTCAGACTCAACTCGGTGCGTATAGGGATTGATTAATATAGAATAAAATGCATTTTTAAGCCACTCATCAGTTAGGACCAATAAGTCCTACAAGGTGTGTTTAGTTGGGACCAATGAGTCCCACTAATGTGTGCATATAACTAATACGTGGTGTTTAGGACCAATGATGGCACAATAAAGTGGGTTTAGGGACAATGAGGGTTAGTTGGCACCAATGAGTCCTAATAAGGTGTTTATATAACCAATAAGTTGTGTTTACGACCAATTTTGGCCCAATATGGTGTGTTTAGTTGGGACTAATGAGTCCCACTAAGGTGTGTATATAACCAATAAATTATGTTTAGGACCAATGATGGCCCAATAAGGTGTGTTTAGTAGGGCAATGAGGGTTGGTTAGAACCAATAAGTCCTGGTAAGGTGTGTATATAACCAATAAGTTGTGTTTAGGACCAATGATGGCCCTATAAGGAGTGTTTAGTTGGGAGCTAATGAGTCCCACTAAGGTATGTATATAACCAATAAGTTGTGTTTAGGACCAATCATGGCCCAATAAGGTGTGTTTAGTAGGGCAATGAGGGTCGGTTGGGACCAATAAGTCCTAGTAAGGTGTATCTTATATAACCAATAAGTTGTGTTTAGGACCAATGATGGCCCAATAATGTGTGTTTAAGGGCAATGAGGGTCCGTTGGGACCAATGAGTCCCAATAAATTGTGTATATAACCAATAAGTTGTGTTTACGACCAATTATGGCCCAAAAAGGTGTGTTTATTTGGGACCATTGAGTCCCACTAATGTGTGTATATAACCAATACGTTGTGTTTAGGACCAATGATGGCACAATAAAGTGGGTTTAGGGACAATGAGGGTTAGTTGGCACCAATGAGTCCTAATAAGGTGTTTATATAACCAATAAGTTGTGTTTACGACCAATTTTGGCCCAATATGGTGTGTTTAGTTGGGACTAATGAGTCCCACTAAGGTGTGTATATAACCAATAAATTATGTTTAGGACCAATGATGGCCCAATAAGGTGTGTTTAGTAGGGCAATGAGGGTTGGTTAGAACCAATAAGTCCTGGTAAGGTGTGTATATAACCAATAAGTTGTGTTTAGGACCAATGATGGCCCTATAAGGAGTGTTTAGTTGGGACTAATGAGTCCCACTAAGGTATGTATATAACCAATAAGTTGTGTTTAGGACCAATCATGGCCCAATAAGGTGTGTTTAGTAGGGCAATGAGGGTCGGTTGGGACCAATAAGTCCTAGTAAGGTGTATCTTATATAACCAATAAGTTGTGTTTAGGACCAATGATGGCCCAATAATGTGTGTTTAAGGGCAATGAGGGTCCGTTGGGACCAATGAGTCCCAATAAAGTGTGTATATAACCAATAAGTTGTGTTTACGACCAATTATGGCCCAAAAAGGTGTGTTTATTTGGGACCATTGAGTCCCACTAATGTGTGTATATGACCAATACGTTGTGTTTAGGACCAATGATGGCACAATAAAGTGGGTTTAGGGACAATGAGGGTTAGTTGGCACCAATGAGTCCTAATAAGGTGTTTATATAACCAATAAGTTGTGTTTACGACCAAATATGGCCCAATATGGTGTGTTTAGTTGGGACTAATGAGACCCACTAAGGTGTGTATATAACCATTATGTTATGTTTAGGACCAATGATGGCCCAATAAGGTGTGTTTAGTAGGGTAATGAGGGTCGGTTAGGACCAATAAGTCCTAGCAAGGTGTGTATATAACCAATAAGTTGTGTTTAGGACCAATGATGGCCCAATAATGTGTGTTTAGTTGGGACTAATGAGTCCCACTAAGGTGTGTATATAACCAATAAGTTGTGTTTAGGACCAATGATGGCCCTATAAGGAGTGTTTAGTAGGGCAATTTGGGTCGGTTGGGACCAACAAATCCTAGTAAGGCGTGTCTTATATAAACAATAAGTTGTGTTTAGGACCAATGATGGCCCAATAATGTGTGTTTAAGGGCAATGAGGGTCAGTTGGGACCAATGAGTCCCAATAAAGTGTGTATATAACCAATAAGTTGTGTTTACGACCAGTTATGGCCCAAAAAGGTGTGTTTATTTGGGACCAATAAGTCCCACTAATGTATGTATATGACCAATACGTTGTGTTTAGGACCAATGATGGCACAATAAAGTGGGTTTAGGGACAATGAGGGTTAGTTGGCACCAATGAGTCCTAATAAGGTGTTTATATAACCAATAAGTTGTGTTTACGACCAAATATGGCCCAATATGGTGTGTTTAGTTGGGACTAATGAGACCCACTAAGGTGTGTATATAACCATTATGTTATGTTTAGGACCAATGATGGCCCAATAAGGTGTGTTTAGTAGGGTAATGAGGGTCGGTTAGGACCAATAAGTCCTAGCAAGGTGTGTATATAACCAATAAGTTGTGTTTAGGACCAATGATGGCCCAATAATGTGTGTTTAGTTGGGACTAATGAGTCCCACTAAGGTGTGTATATAACCAATAAGTTGTGTTTAGGACCAATGATGGCCCTATAAGGAGTGTTTAGTAGGGCAATTTGGGTCGGTTGGGACCAATAAATCCTAGTAAGGCGTGTCTTATATAAACAATAAGTTGTGTTTAGGACCAATGATGGCCCAATAATGTGTGTTTAAGGGCAATGAGGGTCAGTTGGGACCAATGAGTCCCAATAAAGTGTGTATATAACCAATAAGTTGTGTTTATGACCAGTTATGGCCCAAAAAGGTGTGTTTATTTGGGACCAATAAGTCCCACTAATGTGTGTATATGACCAATACGTTGTGTTTAGGACCAATGATGGCACAATAAAGTGGGTTTAGGGACAATGAGGGTTAGTTGGCACCAATGAGTCCTAATAAGGTGTTTATATAACCAATAAGTTGTGTTTACGACCAAATATGGCCCAATATGGTGTGTTTAGTTGGGACTAATGAGTCCCACTAAGGTGTGTATATAACCAATAAGTTATGTTTAGGACCAATGATGGCCCAATAAGGTGTGTTTAGTAGGGCAATGAGGGTCGGTTAGATCAAATAAGTCCTAGTAAGGTGTGTATATAACCAATAAGTTGTGTTTAGGACCAATGATGGCCCTATATGGAGTGTTTAGTTGGGACTAATGAGTCCCACTAAGGTGTGTATATAACCAATAAGTTGTGTTTAGGACCAATCATGGCCCAATAAGGTGTGTTTAGTAGGGCAATGAGGGTCGGTTGGGACCAATAAGTCCTAGTAAGGTGTGTCTTATATAACCAATAAGTTGTGTTTAGGACCAATGATGGCCCAATAATGTGTGTTTAAGGGCAATGAGGGTCCGTTGGGACCAATGAGTCCCAATAAAGTGTGTATATAACCTATAAGTTGTGTTTACGACCAATTATGGCCCAAAAAGGTGTGTTTATTTGGGACCAATAAGTCCCACTAATGTGTGTATATGACTAATACGTTGTGTTTAGGACCAATGATGTAACAATAAAGTGGGTTTAGGGACAATGAGGGTTAGTTGGCACCAATGAGTCCTAATAAGGTGTTTATATAACCAATAAGTTGTGTTTACGACCAATTTTGGCCCAATATGGTGTGTTTAGTTGGGACTAATGAGTCCCACTAAGGTGTGTATATAACCAATAAATTATGTTTAGGACCAATGATGGCCCAATAAGGTGTGTTTAGTAGGGCAATGAGGGTTGGTTAGAACCAATAAGTCCTGGTAAGGTGTGTATATAACCAATAAGTTGTGTTTAGGACCAATGATGGCCCTATAAGGAGTGTTTAGTTGGGACTAATGAGTCCCACTAAGGTATGTATATAACCAATAAGTTGTGTTTAGGACCAATCATGGCCCAATAAGGTGTGTTTAGTAGGGCAATGAGGGTCGGTTGGGACCAATAAGTCCTAGTAAGGTGTATCTTATATAACCAATAAGTTGTGTTTAGGACCAATGATGGCCCAATAATGTGTGTTTAAGGGCAATGAGGGTCCGTTGGGACCAATGAGTCCCAATAAAGTGTGTATATAACCAATAAGTTGTGTTTACGACCAATTATGGCCCAAAAAGGTGTGTTTATTTGGGACCATTGAGTCCCACTAATGTGTGTATATGACCAATACGTTGTGTTTAGGACCAATGATGGCACAATAAAGTGGGTTTAGGGACAATGAGGGTTAGTTGGCACCAATGAGTCCTAATAAGGTGTTTATATAACCAATAAGTTGTGTTTACGACCAATTATGGCCCAATATGGTGTGTTTAGTTGGGACTAATGAGTCCCACTAAGGTGTGTATATAACCAATAAATTATGTTTAGGACCAATGATGGCCCAATAAGGTGTGTTTAGTAGGGCAATGAGGGTTGGTTAGAACCAATAAGTCCTAGTAAGGTGTGTATATAACCAATAAGTTGTGTTTAGGACCAATGATGGCCCTATAAGGAGTGTTTAGTTGGGACTAATGAGTCCCACTAAGGTATGTATATAACCAATAAGTTGTGTTTAGGACCAATCATGGCCCAATAAGGTGTGTTTAGTAGGGCAATGAGACCCACTAAGGTGTGTATATAACCATTATGTTATGTTTAGGACCAATGATGGCCCAATAAGGTGTGTTTAGTAGGGTAATGAGGGTCGGTTAGGACCAATAAGTCCTAGCAAGGTGTGTATATAACCAATAAGTTGTGTTTAGGACCAATGATGGCCCAATAATGTGTGTTTAGTTGGGACTAATGAGTCCCACTAAGGTGTGTATATAACCAATAAGTTGTGTTTAGGACCAATGATGGCCCTATAAGGAGTGTTTAGTAGGGCAATTTGGGTCGGTTGGGACCAACAAATCCTAGTAAGGCGTGTCTTATATAAACAATAAGTTGTGTTTAGGACCAATGATGGCCCAATAATGTGTGTTTAAGGGCAATAAGGGTCAGTTGGGACCAATGAGTCCCAATAAAGTGTGTATATAACCAATAAGTTGTGTTTACGACCAGTTATGGCCCAAAAAGGTGTGTTTATTTGGGACCAATAAGTCCCACTAATGTATGTATATGACCAATACGTTGTGTTTAGGACCAATGATGGCACAATAAAGTGGGTTTAGGGACAATGAGGGTTAGTTGGCACCAATGAGTCCTAATAAGGTGTTTATATAACCAATAAGTTGTGTTTACGACCAAATATGGCCCAATATGGTGTGTTTAGTTGGGACTAATGAGACCCACTAAGGTGTGTATATAACCATTATGTTATGTTTAGGACCAATGATGGCCCAATAAGGTGTGTTTAGTAGGGTAATGAGGGTCGGTTAGGACCAATAAGTCCTAGCAAGGTGTGTATATAACCAATAAGTTGTGTTTAGGACCAATGATGGCCCAATAATGTGTGTTTAGTTGGGACTAATGAGTCCCACTAAGGTGTGTATATAACCAATAAGTTGTGTTTAGGACCAATGATGGCCCTATAAGGAGTGTTTAGTAGGGCTAT
>JBCNJP010013685.1:0-12014 GCA_039602395.1 Deinandra increscens subsp. villosa
AGACCCGTGATGTTTTTTAAGATCCATCTTGAGAACATTGTGTTTATTGTAGATGGCATCAGATTTATATTTTCTTTCGTAATCTATCTTAACTTTGTTATCACTCCCTATCAGTCGTACTTTTATGCTAGGAGTTGTTCTATAAAAATAGATGAACAAATCAAGGTGTTATTGTAATTTATTTTAATTTGCCATCACGAGAACATATATTAAAGCAATTTTAATTTGTCTAATATTTGTTACTCATATTTTTTGGGTGTTATATACGAGTTAAGAAGATTCTAATAACCGAGTATGAATATGTATGATATTTTGGACTTTCTTTTTAAAATCCATCATCAATGATTCATTTGCATCTAAAACTCTAAGTTAACAGATTCAAAGTAAAACAAGTATATGATACTTTGCAGACCGTTTTAAAACCAATTGATCAATGAAGTAAATGGTGAGGTAACGAAAGAGATTGTTCATGATGAGGTAACCAATATCATTATACTACGTTGGTTCATTGTCGTCGTCACTGCATCACACAGGTTTCCCACTATATGGTACAAATCATTTTGATGTTAGCATGAATTATAGGTCCTTCTTATGTTACTTATGTAAAGTTAACAGGTCCATTTTTGTTGGTTGTTTTTTTTTGTTTTTTGCCGTGCAACCAATAGCACAAATATGAATAGTTAATCAAGGTGTTTTTTTATTTATATATCTACAAAAGTCTGTTACTTGGCTGTTTAAAATGCTTTTGAGTAAGTGGCATCTTTTTTTTCGTGTCTAATGCAATATTTTTGACTGTGTATCAATAAAAATAATATAATAAGAGAACCGATAAACTAACAACTATTATTTAGTTGAGATTTCAAGGTTTATGACATAGATAGATTACACCAATGCTACGAATGATAAACTAATAGACGTACAATATGATATATCACGAGAGTATTGATAAACTAACTGAAAACAAGTACCGCATTGGTTGATTTTCATCACCACCGCATCGTGCGGGTTGCACCCTATGTCACGAGTCTTGTAAATTGTCGATGTCGCCGAACGCGCATATACCGCATTATAAATTGTCTTCGCTCGGCATCGCGCTAACAAAAACGAATATCGCGTTGTAAACTGTTGTTGCCGCCGAACGTGCAAACATAAGACAAATAACGTAATATAAACTGTCGCCCGTCGCAACGCGCGGGTAACCCACTATATATATATATATATATATATATATATATATATATATATATATATATAGAGGGTTAGGTTCAAATGAGATAATATATATATATATATATATATATATATATATATATATAGGAAGATGATCATTGGAAAACCTCCTAGATATTGGAAAACTTGGAAAACCTGAGTATTTTTTAAAAATATCTATATAATATATTTTGGTTGTCCAACTTTGATTTGAATTTCATTATTTATCTCTCCATTTCATGTCTATTTTATGTATAACACCAGAAAACCTAGTTATTAGTGTTACACATCTGTAACTATATCGATGATGGTTACACCTATGTAACAAAAATGACTATGTTACACGTGGTGTAACATGTTTAAATAAGGTGTAATTTCTTGTTAAGAACTAATTTACACTAAAATGACTATATTACACATGGTGTAACATGTTTAAATAAGGTGCAATTCCATGTTTACAACTAATGTTACATTGGTGTAATGGGTTTTCCAGGATTTCCAAAAAGATAGGTTTTCCATTGAACCTCACCCTATATATATATATATATATATATATATATATATATATATATATATATATCTTATCCAAGGTGTTAGAAAAAAATCAATAAGTTAATTCACCAAAATGAGTAAAATTTTCAATTAACTGTTTGGCCAAATTAACATGTACATATACCCTTATAAACGTATAATTATAATATTATACAATGAAATTTGGTAGATAAATAGTGTATTTTTTATTTTTTAAACTTTGCTCACAAAACTTTAGGGTTTTAACAATTTCTACCCCTTAAACATTTAAACATTTTTTTAACGAAATAGTAAACTTTTGGTTTTCATAGTTTAGTCACATATGTTTCATACTCTTACGTTTTGTACCCTTTTAACTTTTACAGTTTTTTTTTTTGTTTTAAGTTTTGTTGCTTCTACTTTAGCCACAAAACTTTTAACTTCTCTACTTTCGTTTTTAGTATATTTTATAGTTCTATACTTTCACTACAAGACTTTTAGACTTTTACAATTTATACCTCTTAATATTTTAACCCTCTAACTTTTAAAGGTTTTTTTGTTTTAAGTTTTGTTATCTTCTACTTTGGCCACGAAACTTTTAACTTTTCTACTTTCGTTTTTAGTATACTTTCATCACGAGACTTTTAGACTTTTACGTTTTATACCCCTTAACTTAGTATATTTTTATAGTTTTATACTTTCATCACGAAACTTTTAGACTTTTATGTTTTATACTCCTTAACTTTTTAACCCTCTAACTTTTAAATTTTTTTATTTTTGTTCTAAGGTTTTTTGTCTTCTACTTTTGGCACGAAACTTTTAACTTTTCTAATTTCACTTTTAATATACTTCTATAGTTTTATACTTTCACCACGAGACTTTTAAACTTTTACGTTTTATACCACTTAACTTTTTAACTTCCGTTCAGTATACAAATTCAACCACGCAGCAATGTGCGGGGTGGTAAACATCTTGTTACATATATAGTAAATTTTGGATGATTTTTAACGAATAACTATCCGGATTAAAGTATTATAATCATTTCCTTGACACAGTTTTAACCACTAACCAATGACCAATACGTTCGATAGTTTGGAGGCTTAGAATGCATGTGCCATCCAGGAGTTCTGTTCAGTGCCCCTTGCGATCTTTTCATTGTTGCCCTGATGGTGTTATTAGCCCCAAAGGGATTTCCCGCCTCATTTCACATCTCAAGACTTTTCATCTTTCGTCTGATGATCGTCGGGGGACCATCCAGGATGCATTGGCGTCTGATGCCGGTGTTTTTTCGGCTTTGGACTCGGCTTTAAAAGACTATGGTTATTGGATGTGTGGTCGGTGTATGAAAGTTAATGCCTTGAGTCGTGGCTGCCACCACCCTAACGGGGTGCCCCGGGTGGCCGTGGCTGGCGAGGATATTGCCTGCCACGTCTTGGGGATCCCCAGACCGTCTCCTCCCGTCTATGTGCCTAATGCTCCATGTTCGTTTCAGTTTGACGGGGAGTTACTTAACCGGGTCCTTATGGCTCGTGTCACCACTGTCAAAAGCATCCCTCACAGCTGTCGTTTAGCGTTCTCCCAGGCACTTAAATCCGCCCTTCTTAAGGTGGCTGCCCAGCCTGGTTCTGTTGAGGCCTGGGTCAGGCTGCTACTTCTCCCTCGGTGCACTTTTCAAGTTTTCAGACCCCAGAATTAGAATGATTGCCGCTCTAGGAACCGGAAAGCCATGCAAAGCAGGTCTATCCTGGCCTCCCTGGCGGCGTGGGTGCAGGACGAGGGTTTTGAGCAGTTGGTCAAAGGTGTCCTTGACGTTCCTGGGGGAATGACTTGGGGGCATTCCGGCGCGGTTTCCGATGTTAAGGGAGACCATACGCCCCCAACATCAAGCGGTGCATCCGGAAAATCGCGGACGGCCATTTCACTGCCGCCGTGAAAGTGTTATCTTCTTCTGGGGTGGCGCCCTACAACGACGAAACCACGCGCACCTTAGAAGCTAAGCACCCGACCGCCCCGCCCCCCTCCATGCCCCCCACCCCCTACTCCGAGCCTCCGCTTGTCACATGCTGTGAATGGGTACTTGCTTGTATTAAATCATTTCCTAAAGGGACGTCGTGTGGGAGGGATGGGCTGCGGGCCCAGCACATCATGAATGTGCTATGGCAAGGGACCTCCTGGACGCCATTACCACGGTCGTTAATCTCTGGCTGGGGGGGGGGGGGAGGTGCGCGGTGGGTTTGGCTGAATTTCTCGCCTCGGCGCCCCTAACACCGCTTCTTAAGCCTAATAATGGGATTCGCCCCATTGCTGTTGGCACTATCTGGAGGCGGCTGGTCTCCAAGGTTGCGATGCAAGGGGTTTGTAAGGATATGGCCCAATACCTTGGTGATTTCCAGTTTGGGGTCGGTGTGTCAGGTGGGGCCGAAGCTATTCTCTATAGCGTTAACTGCCTTGTGGGGGAACGTCATCTTGATGGGTCCCTCGCTATGCTCACGGTTGATTTCTCCAATGCGCTTAACCTGGTTGATCGCTTGTCCCTACTCCGTGAGGTCAGGCTGAGGTGCCTGTCCATTTCGCCTTGGGTTGAGTTCTTATACAGGCAGCCGACACGATTATACCTGGGGGACAATCATATCTGGGCCACTACTGGGGTCCAGCAGGGTGACCCATTGGGGCCCCTCCTGTTTGCTCTCGTCCTTCACCCGTTGGTGCATCATATCCGTGACAATTGCCATCTGTTGCTCCATGCTTTGTACCTCGACGATGGCACGATTATTGGGGAAACGGGGGAGGTGGCTAAGGCCCTCGGGATCATTAAGGAGAGGGGGCCGCCGTTGGGACTGGATCTTAATATTAGAAAGACGGAGCTCTTTTGGCCTTCTTGTAACGGCGAGAAAGTTCGCCCAGGCCTCTTCCCTGCGGGCATTAGCAGACCCGCCAAGGGGGTGAAGCTCCTTGGTGGGGCTGTTAGTCGTGATGGCCAGTTTATCCAGGGGCTGGCAGAGAGGAGGGCAACTTCTGCGGCTGGTCTTATGCGCCTCCTCCCTGCCCTTGGTGACCCGCAATGCGAACTCCTTCTGCTTCGTTCGTGCATGGGCGTCGCTAAACTTTTCTTTGGCCTAAGAACATGCCCCCCACCCATGTGATGACGGCTGCGGTTGGTTTTGATAAGGATTTACGGTCGGCCGTTGAGGACATTGTCGTGTACGGTAGTCCCTTCTTCGGGGACTTGCAAGGGCGGCTTGCTTCTCTGTCGATTCGGCATGGGGGGCTTGGGGTCTATTCTGCCGTCGAGGCAGCGTCATACGCCTTGGTGGCCTTGCGAGCCCAAACTTGGGTACTACATGACCATGTTCTTCGGGAGTGTGGTGCTTGTGGTATGGGCGTCGACTATGAGTTGGCTCTGGCTGGTCTCCATGATATACTTCTGGACTTTGATCTGAGTGGTTTCACTAATAAGGATACCGTCCCACCAAAAGCCCAACACGTTTTGCCGAATGCCCTTTTTGGTAAACACATGTTCGACATGGAAGCCACTTACGAGATGACAGTCAGACAAAAAGCCGTTTGGGGTTGCCTCCGAGAACCACATGTGCAAGACTTCCTCCATGCTCTCCCCATTGATGGGTTGGGGCAACACATGTCGCCTGTTGAGTACCGGACAATCCTCAAGTATCGACTCATGGCCCCCATGTTCCCCATGGATGAAAAATGCCCTGTCTGCAACAAGGTGTGTATGGATTCGTTTGGGGAGCACGCCGCGCACGACAAGGAAATACCGAGGTTTAAATATCGACACGATATGGTTTGGGACGTCCTGTTTGATATATTCAGGCGGGCGGGGATATCGGCCAGGAAGGAAGCTCCGGTTAACTTTCTGTCTGACCCCTTGGATGGACGCTCGACCCTCAGACCAGCCGACATACTTGTGTTTGGGTGGCAGAATGGAAAGCATGCATGTGTTAATTTAACGGGGGTTTCCCCCCTTGTGGGGCTAAGGGCTAGTACTTTCACGGCGGGTCAGGCGGTGTCCAGGGCGGCTGCTGGGAAGGTGAACAAACACGGGAAAGCGTGCATTGAAAATCAACACGTGTTTGTTCCCTTCGCTTTTGATACTTTTGGCCACCTTGAGTCGGAGGCAGCTGCCATGTTGAAACGGATCCAAAAGGTCATGTATGGAAATATCGCGGCCTCTAGATTGAAGAATGTTGTATTTATACGTCTAGGGTTTGCCATTCAAAAAGGACTGGCGGCGCAGCTTGTTGCCCGTCTTTCCTGCGTGGTTACTTGAGTCTTGTACGTTTCCATTGTGGTTCAATGACAATTTGCTTTGTTAATGATTGAGTGATGCGCACTCTTTATAAAAACTAAAAAGTTATTTAGGTTGTAGGGATCAAACCCACGACCTCAACGTGACTAACCAATAAGTTAACCATTGTGAAAATGGATTTTTTGTTTCAAATAAGGTTCTGAAATAATTTTATGCTATACCAGCCATCTAGACTTAGAAAATAGGAAAAACAAAAAATGAAGGAACTGATGTCGGGTCTCGAAATCCCAACCTCTGTCTCTCATGGCACACAAAAAAACCAATTGGACACTGAAAACTGGGTTTCAGAGGGCCAATTAAATATTTAACTAATATAGAATGGGTGTCATCTTCTACGCAACAACCTTAGACCTGCCGGAACCCCATTAACGAAAACAACAAAACTCAAAGTGATGAACACGAGCATTACAAAACGATAAACAAATTGAGTTTCAATTAAACCTGTGATGTGGATGAACACCAAACGCAAGAACGATGCTGTTGGTTGCTCGACTCAGGTTTTCTACACGGAGCTCTTGGCGGCGATTGGACAGGTTTCAAAAGCAACTACTGGTCGCTGAATGGTGGTTTGTGTTCCAGGTGGTGATGCTGTTATGGCAGAAGCAAAAACAACCACGATTTGAAAGTGGCGGGATTTCTTTATGGAGGTTCTCAGAAGTTCACGTTGAAGTTTTTTGGCTTGAGAGAAATCAAATGTGGTTCAAACGATTACGAGTGATTTAGAAACTGACTTGTTTGTTGGTTCAACTTTTTAGTCGACACAATCGGAGTAACTGACGAAGGATTAACCCAAATTAAATGCTCAGGTGAATTGGAAGTCGCCGATTATGCAAAGTCCTCAAATCAACTTTGCCGAAATGGCAACAAGATGGGAAATGAGTTTCGTTAATGGCGGGATCAGTTCCTGAGTTTGGTTAAATAGAAAACAAGGTTGGGTAATGACGAGATCGGTCCCTCAATGTTTTAACATACTTAACCTATGACTAAACGACACAACTCCATAAAACATTCTTACCATAAAACATTCATACCAGGAGGCCATTTATTTCTATAAAACATAAGAGATTATATGTTCAAATATATAAAACAATGATTATAATTAAAACTTATAAAATCAAAAGTATATAATCCACATAAAATCATAGAATATAAATGACATAAAATCAGGCAAAGATTTACATAAAATACGTGATATAAAATATGTCACGTTAAGTAACATAAAATGGTAATTCATGTAACATATTCTAGCATGTATCCTACTTAAAGTGATAGGTTACATATAATAATAACATCACAAAATCACATATCACAGTCATATAATGTTATATTAGATAATCCACGTTTTAACCAACGTTTTAAAAATCACCAATGGATGCAGACTGACATAGTAACTGAATAACACATGACATGGCCCTGACATATAACACATTAACTATTCTAGTTAACTAAGACAAAGAGAGTTAGCTTTCACATAACATCCGTGTTTAGAATTTATTTTGAAAAATTTGAATGATGATTTTGAATTAGATGCACATCCATAGTTACTAAAAACATGGTTTCACTTTTAGATTCACCAAGATATGACTCTTCCCTTGTGTCATCACTTCATATGCACATGCCACAATTTGTACCTGATTGGGAACCAGTTAAGTAGCAATTTTAGTGATATTCCGATCATCAAAGCGCTTAAAGAGGTGTTGATTGGGGACCAGTTAAGTAGCAATTTTACTGATATTCCGATCATCAAAGCGCTTAAAGAGGTGTTGATTGGGGACCAGTTAAGTAGCAATTTTACTGATATTCCGATCATCAAAGCGCTTAAAGAGATGTGAGAGGCACTGAACTTGATTTATGGCCAAACTCATCAAAAGATAATGTCCAATACACTCTGCCTCTGATATCTGATTGTTTGAGGGATGTAACAAAATTGGCTATACAAGGGGTAAGTATCTTACAATTATTTATTTACCATTTTCCATCTCGCAAAGCACCACTTTTTGTGAACCTTTCCTTTTGCAATTTAGTGCTTTGTTTGCTTACTTAAGTGACATGATCGTTCCAGTGGCTATGAACCTTAAACAAAAAATGTTCCATGGAATAATGGTTCGCGGTGTTAAACTCTTGGACCATATTTCTATTTCATGAACCCGAGGTCGTTATAAGAGATCATGTTCCTTGAGCGTTCGCCAAAGGAAATGACGGTTAAGGTGTTGGATATTGAATGTCCTGACTCGACATTGTTTACGTACCCAACCCGATCTTTGACCAGTAAGAGTTACGCTGGGGTCAACATGTCATAAATCAGTTAAAGTAATTAATCGATTATGAACAAAACTTAATTACTAAGTAAAGTAATTAATCGGTGGAATTATTTATTTACGAACTATATTTTATATAATAGTGATTAAATAATTAAATATAATTAGTTATTTATTTATAATAAGTAATTAGTGAATAATGGTGGAAAGTGGAGAGATAATGGGAATTAAATAACCAATTGTGGTTTATCCAAAATTGCTTAGGTTGGTTATAAAAATAACCATCAAAGAGAGATTGGGGTTACAGATTTTGATTTAGCAAAAACACCCTAAACCTCTCTCTTTCTCCCTCTCGATCCCCTTCGCCATCACCCTCTCTCTGGGTCGCGATTCGACCTGCGCAACCCTAGCCGCTGACTGCCTTCCACCATGGTGTCGCCGCCCTCGACCTCATTTGGTGCCTCAGCCGTCGCCGCTGCCGTCGATCAACTACCCAGGCCACCATCATCCACATGACCGGCTCCCCTTTACCCGTCACTACCGTAGGGGATCGGCTGAAGTGTTTCTGTTGATACATGGTCCTTGATCGTCATGTGAAGTATCAAATACAAGACGAATCACACAAGATTGCTGAGGTCCGAACTCAGGCCGAACTTGAAGTTCGGACATGGCCGAACCTTGGGCCGAACCTTAGGATCGGACCAGCGTGGTTCAGCTTGTATAAATAGGATGTCTTGTATAGAATTCTTAAGCTTCTGGGTCATATCTTCTCTGTGTACTCTGTGGTCATCTTTGTGGTTAATACAAAGCATATTTGTATTTACTCTTCGTGTTTTACTCGTTTACATTGATTTCATTACGACTAAGTAGAAGATCCATATGCTCAGGCAATTTCAAGTGGTATCAGAGCATTTGGTTTGCTCTACTAGTTGGAAATCAGTGTTTCTCGGAGTTTTGAGTTCAAATTCACGATTTTGCGAAAATGTCAATCATTTTTGAGTTCGTTTGATTGTTTCGAGTGTGCTTTTCATCAAAAATTTATTCCTGAGTTGTTTCTATCAAGTTTGCTTGAATTCCTGTCGAAAATTCCAATAAAAACGTTGAAAATCGAGAAAATGACGTCCAGAGAAATCTGTCTCGTTTGAGGTTCGGACAAGCTTGGCATAACCGCTTAGAACTCGAGGTTCAGACGAAGCTCGGTCATTCTCTAGATTCGGTGAGAGATCGGTCTAGGTTCGGAGAGAGTTCGGTGGTCATTCGGAGCAAGTTCGGACTTATTTCTGTTTTGTTCTTCCGAAGGTCAGGTTTGGTGTACGTTCGGTGTAGCTTAAGGTTCGGACAAGGTTCGGAGTGAACAGTAACCAGCTTTTCGAAAATGTCTGATTTTCAAGCGTTCGCGGCTATTCAAAATTCGGTTCAAGCTACGATGCAAACGATGATGAACTATGATAATGAAATCGAAACAAGTCAGAAAGTTCCCAAATTGCTAAAATTGGAAGATTATCGTAGTTGGCTTAAACGATTTGAAGCATATGTCGATACAAATGACATTGATATGTGGTAATTTTTTACTGAGCAATATGTTTACCCTAAAGATGAAACTGGTGAACCTATTCTTTAAACAAAAATGCCATCTGAACAAAAGAAAGCTTATCAAGCTGAGAAAAAGGCGTATGGTACTTTAACGATGGCATTGCCTAAAGAGTTACTTCATCAATTTGTTGGTAACTACACATCAAAAAGTCTATAGGATGCGTTGGAAAAACGATGTGAAGGCAATGACCAATACAAGAAAAGTCGACAGAAGGTTTTGAAGAAAGAGTTTGATAGTTTTAAGCATTATCAAAATGAAATGATTCCCAATCTGATTGCAAGATTCGCTCATCTGATGAGTGAAATGCGTTTGGTGAATCTTACTAAAGAAGAAGCTGATATGAAAGAAAAGATCTTAGAAGCTTTGCCTGAAAAATGGGAGAATTATGTGATGATGATTACTCACGACAAGGATTTTTCAGGATTGTCTTTTAATGATTTGGTTCAAAGAATTCAGGCTAGAGATATGGAGTTAATGGTGAATAAATCACTTCCTACACATATTCAGAATCCTGCGGTGTATCATGGTGAAAATGATTCTACAATGAATGCTGGGAAGTCTAATATTCTTAATTCTGCTCCTCCTACAGCATTTTTGGCAGGTAAATCTGAAATTCCAAGTTTTTCCTCTGCTGGTTGTACTGTGTCAGTTCCAAGTTCTTCGACTCAAAGTACACTGTCTGTTCAAACTGTCGATGATTATAATGCGTTGATGTCTGCATTAGTATCTTCATACTTTGGTGTTATCACTGGTGCTGTGAGTAATGCTGAGTTAGCAAATGAAGATTACGATCAAATTGATTATGATCATTTGGAGGAAATGGATCTAAATTGGCAATATGCTATGTTGGTTCGGAGAACAAATAAATTTTTCAATAGAACTGGTAAGAAGATACTGAATCAGGAAGGAAAGATTGGTTTGGACAAGTCTAAGGTGAAATGTTATAAGTGTTCAGTTTATGGTCACTTTGCTCGAGAATGCCCAAGCTTTGCGGAAAGTAAACTGAAGACTGGTCAACATGCACATTTAGTTTTTCATCCATCAAATGAAGCTGACAAGGTTGAGAAGAAATCTGCTACTCTTGCTCATGATTGGACTAATACATTTGTGCATTCAAATGAATTTGCTTGGAATGCAGATTCAGCAGTTAAAACGAATCATACTCCAATCTCAATTGCTTTAACTGTTCAACATGCTGATGATGACAGTTTTTTAACTGAGTCTGATTCTTCTTCAAGTGTATCTTTGGTTCAAGAATAATTACCTAAAGTTTCTACAAGTTCAAAAGTTGACGAGTTTGAATGTCTTAAATGAATGAAATTGCTACAGACGGTTGCCAGTTTTGAACAATGTTATCAACTATCAACTGAAGAGATTGTGGTGCTCAAGAAAGAGTTAGAAGATTTTCAAAAGAAATATTATGCATTAGTTCATGTTCATGAAGATACTTTGAAGGAAAAGTCTCAATTGACTGAAGAATGCGAAAAAGCTAAAGCTGAAGCTTTAGATGAGCTCAATATTTTGAAAATTTATTTGAGAAAAGTTATCCAGTTCAGCAAAAGTATGAGGAAGCTACTGCTCTTATTGCTACAACTGTTGTTACTGTTGAAAAGCTTCAAAATAAGATCTCTATGCTTCAAGATGAGAATGTTTAGTACAGAGACAAGAATGAAGTATTAACTAAGGATGTTGAGATCTATAAGCAGAAGAGAGAAAGTGTTCTTCAAGAATTATTTGCAGAATGTGAGATCAGGAAGTTACAAACTTACGAATTTAAGACTTATTTTCAAATGTAAGACATTATCATTGTCCACTATCACTTTCCGCTGCAATACAATGACGTAATGTTTTATGAAGTTTTAAATATATTAGATGTTGTTCTATGTATCCCCGACTATGATTCCATTCTCGTTCACACCCGAAACCGTTGACCGGGGTGTGACAGATTGGTATCAGAGCCGTGGTTATAGCGAACCAGGATAAACAAACAAACAAAACGAAAACCAAACATGGACTATAACCCACTCCGAAGCTACCATTTGCATGCAAGGCCTCATCCTCGATATGTTTACTTATGTTAGTTTAAGTATTACCTATGCATTGCCCCCTTGCTTTA
>JBCNJP010013686.1:0-12012 GCA_039602395.1 Deinandra increscens subsp. villosa
AATTTTGTGTCTCACTGATTTTAGAAAATATTAAGTTGCTTTTGACATTCTTGAAAGAAAATACTAAATAGACCAGTGGTATCCAAGTCCCAATGCCATTTCTGGACGCCACCAGGTAATTGGCAATTAAATGCCAATGTGGGACTAGCCCACTTGGTAGAGGCTTTGTCCTCTTAGTAAATAAAAAATTGGCAATTAAATAACATGTTTGTAAGCTGACCAAGTTCATGCAGCCCCGTAACAGAAGCAGGATGGTGAGCCCATGAAAACCTCCAAGTTATTATGTTATTAACATGTCAAGTCGATCAGTGATGTTGCAATGTTTTGATCTCTCTAGGCCGAATAGAGATGGGAAACACACTTGTAATCGAGTGTCCCAGCCCACCGATTGATCCCCAATGATAAGTGACAGCTGGCCTAGGGATTTTTGAAATCTGCACGAGTATAAGGTTATATGTTCTGGGGCGTTATGCCTTCGTGATCCATCATCACACCCTTTGGGGCATTATCAACGGCGTTGTGTGGATTTATAAATCAAAACCTTAAACTTACAGACCACTATTCACATTATCACCAACCCACTATTCACACACCATTATCACTCAACCATCACTATGTGCGTGATACCACTTTTTCCATCACACACCTAGACCCCTACACATAGCCTAACCAACTATTTATTATTTATTATAGAAAACTAAATCAAATGTTAAATGAAATTTGAAAAGAGAAAAAGAAAAAAACTGATGACGCAACTACCACTTGAGGCATATCCATAACCCATTTGTAAAAAGTAAAAACACATTCAAAAAGCTACCTCACAGGCTCACAACATCACTCTCTTCTAATTAATCTTACTTCTTTAAAAAAAAAAAACTACCATCCTTATAGTTGATTACTCGATTAATTACCGTTAAAAAAATTTAAAAAAAAAATACTTGTAGAATCTTTTGGATTTGTAGTTTTAGACGTTGAAAAGATAAGAGTTGGCATGTTCACACTACACTGCATGTGGTATAACCTTGAAAAAAATGTGACCATATAATATATATAGGTGGTCAAAATTCAAAAAGGTGACCATATATAGCTGGAGTTCACTGAAGTGTGAACACATAGAATAGAAGAAGCTGAATACCTTCAGTTTTACTTTTTGGTCATAAATGACGTGGGGTTGGATGGATACGTTATATATGTTTAGCCGTTTAGGTCTATCCCTCTTCTTGTTCTTCTTTAGAATTGACATCTCATATGTGAAAGAAAAAATATGAATTGACATCTCATATGACTATATGAGGAAAAAAAGAAAAAGAATTGACATCTCATATGAGAAAAAAAAAGGATTGAAAAAACTAAAAATCCTTATCTTTACTACTTTTCTATAATCACTAGGTTAGTAACCTGTGTACGACACATGCTAAATAGAGATTAATAATATCAGATAAATACAAAAGAAAAAGATAATTATCAAGAAATTTGAAAATTATGATTGATATAAAATTCTTATAACATTTAAGAAATTTATTATGTTTGACAAGTTGTGAATTACTTTCCACAAAAAGACTAAAAATTTTGAGTAAATTAATCAAATCTACATTAATTTTATCAAAATTTTAAAATAAAATTTTAGTTTTGATAAAATTGGTAATTAATATTAATTGATGATTTACTAAGTTGGTAATTGATTGTGAGCTTGACATGTGACGGTGATGATGTGGACCCTTTATAAATGAGACATGTGGCACAAATATTAATGTTTTATTAGGATTAAGATAAGATAAGATTTGAGATAAAAATATAGTAATTTTATATAGTTTTTAAGTAATGACAACATTTTAAACATATGATATAATCTTTTAAAAACTTTAAACTTATTTTATTTCTTCATCTCAGATCAGCTAGATGACACATAAAGAGGGAGAAAGCAAGTGAAAGATACATTAAGTATTAAACTTTCCGTTGAGATTTTAGTTTAGAGTAAATTACATAAAAGTCCTTTATGTTTTGTAAAAATTATGGATTAGGTCCTTTAAGTAACCTAATTATATCAAACATCTTTTAAGTTTTGTAAAAAATTACTTGTTTGGAAATGTCATTTTGGGGTAGAAGAAAAGATTAGAGTTTCAAGCATGTATTTCAGGGCTTGGGTATGTGATGGAAAAATTGGTATCACGCAGATAGTTGAATGATAGTGATAAATGTGTATGTGTTAATAATAATGTGAATGGTGGTTGTGTGAATTTAAGGTTTTTATTTATAAAGATAAAATGATGTGTAATTATTGAGTGATGGAGGAAAAAATTAACGCCGATCAACCTCCGTGAGCCCAACCACACAATCCCATGGATGGAAATGTGCATACCTTTAATGTTAGGTTCATGACTAAGGGTTATACTCATACTTAAGGAATTGATTATGAGGAAACTTTCTCATCGGTAGTCATGCTTAAGTCAATTAGGATTCTCTTTGTCATAGTCGCGTATTATGACTACGAGATATATCAAATGGATGTTAAGACAACTTTTCTGAAAGATAATCTAACTGAAGAGGTTATATTGGAATATATTATTATCATTAGGGTTTATTAGTGCGAGCTCACAGACTCAGCTAGGTTTCTAAGGTTCTTTGTGAACTTTATGTATTGTACCTAACTATCAATAATATTCAATCACTTATTCCATTATCTTACATGGTATTAGAGCCTATAATCGATCCTTCTTTTGAAAAAAAATATCCAAACCCAGTCGTCACCGCCGTGTTCAAACCCTAACAAGGCGGTACGTCACCACGCCGATGCTCTGTCCCTATTTCGTTTTCCTTGTAGTCTCTTTTCTATTTTCCCGTTTTTCGTTCAAATAACGCTACGGTTTCGATTCAAGATTCCGCCATAGCATCCAACCTTCGACCCTCACCGTTTTTTCTCGCTGCCAAAATATATTGCTTATTAGGTGTTGTCGACTACTTGTCGCACAGATATTACTTCACTCTGGTTTGCTGCTTTGTGCGTATTATTAAATTTGGTAAGAGGCTTTTATTAATCAGTGTGTTGATTTACTTTTTAATCAAGGTTGGTGAACCTGCAACATTGATATCAATTAAATCCACTTGTGGTTGAAGAGAATCAGGTTCTAGATCTCACTCATACCACTTTGTGAGATATTAGTGAGCAATAAATGATTGAGCTTGCTTGATCCTGAGTCACAAGGGAGGGTTTACGGGCTTGTTGGTTCCCGTCTGATGGTGCAAATGGGGGCGCTCCCGGGTTCCTCGCTATGAGGTTCGGACTCGGACAGTGGGTAGGTCCAGGGTACCAGTCCCGATACACCGTTGAGCCAATTTTCCGTTAAAAAAAAAATTTAAATCCGCTGGTCTATTATTTCAACTAAAATACATAAATAACGTGGTGTATATTATTCACCGATTATTTACAATCCGTGTCGCTTTGAGTCCGTTTTGGTGTGTTAATATTTCTTTTTGTTGGCCGTTCAAAAAAAAAATTATAACCGTGTCGTAACCCGTATGTTTTCTCACATTCTTTCTTCATGCCGCTATCTTACTATATATTTGATTCTACTCATTTGTCAATCCGCTACTTGTCCCCGTGCCGCCTCCCGGACAACGTTCCGCTAACACGCCACTTTTTGGACTATGATCCTCCGTCGCGTTGTCTCAATCAATTATTCCATTATCTTACCGTTTATATATCTCAGCCAAATAGGTTTTCTAATCCAAAGAATTCTAATAAGGTTCGAAAGCTTAAGAAATATATTTATGGATCAAAGCAAATATCTCGAAGCTAAAATAACGTAACGTAACAAAGAAGTTAGGGAAAACAAAAGTTTGGTTTGAAGTGGATATTGGACCCAACATTTGGGTAATTGGTTAAGGTTGAAACCAATTGGATACGATATATAGATGATGAAAAATGAGGAACCTGAACGAAAATGAGGCTCAATCCCGAGTTATAACTAAGCGGAAATTATGAAAACAAAATGTGAGTTTCTGATTGGAGCCCTAAAGCGGACCGACGTGAGAACATGAAGATTAGTCGATAGTGAAACACCTTAAAATTGTTACAAATAGTCAATACTTCAGAGTTGTTCCTAAATCGAATCAAATGCCTCTTAATTTCATAAACATGCAACGAAAGGCATTTAAATTTGCAATTAAAAACATCCTGATTTGCATTGATAAAACCTAGATCATGCCAATAGCAAGATTCATCAGACAAGGAGACAAAAAGAGAAGATTTATCTTAGTGGAAGATATCTATACTGATGTACTCTGTTTAGAATTGGCATTCTAGAGGAGAGCAAGGGCAAGAGGTTATAAACATCCGTTACATATGCTCGAATTAAACTTTTTGTAATCAGTTATTATTATGGTAGAAAATAATGACGGTAAAAAAAATGCTCAGTATAAACTTGCTGACGTCAACTACCCACGTGGCTGCCATTTTTATGATGTCAACATCAAACTTTTTTTCTTTTATGATGTCACCACCTAACTTTGTCATAATTTCATCTTTAGTTACATTGACATATTTGCCCTCCGGTCCTACGCACAACCTCTCCTATCTATTAATAGTAAAATTGTATTTTAAATCATTCTAAAAGACTATTAGATTATATCACCTTATTTTCTGTTTATTCTAGTTAATAATAACTACACAAATCTTTTCCTCACTGTGTCCTGAAATACAACAACAAACATATATAGTTTCGTTTATATTATAGAACTAAGGGTAAAGTTTAGTGATAGTTTAATACGGCCTTAATTAATCACCATTTCCAAATATAACTATTTAAGACGTTATGTAAGAACATATATATTTGTAACAATCTTGTGATACTAATATACAATATGGTCGAATATTCAATTCAGAACAAGGAAAAACACGACTATTGGATCATAAACAAGACTAAAACTACGATATTGCCCTTCACACCCATACATATGATCATCTTTTATCTTAAACTTATTACTTATAAAGTTCTTAACTATAAGAAACATAAAAAAAAAGGCCTTGCTTGTTTCTATCCATATATAGCAACATAAACATGGAACAAATGTGCATCTTCAACCATGACACCATTTCCCCAAAAACTTGTAGCTCCATAATCACCCCATTCAAGCTACAAAACAAAAAGACAAAAAAAATCAAAAAAAAAACCAGGATGTTATTTCTGGTTTTGGTGATGGAACTCGAAACCAATTCTCGAATCTATTTTCATACAATTTAGAAAACAAATGAAAGTATTAGACATATAGCTACTTACCTCTATCTCTTAGTTGGATGGACAAAAATGTCATCTTGTGGATATGAAGAGACTTGATTCTCTCTTATTAATGTAGAACTCCCTCCTCCACCAAGTGTCATGTTGATGATTTTCTCCCCCAATTCTTGAAATATCTTCTCTTTAATTTGACCCCTCCTTGGTGGAATCATGGTTTTTTCCTTCTTCTCTTCTTTTTTCCCTTTCCCCTCCATTTTAGGTTCTTGTAGCTAAAATGGCTATTATGAGTTTCTATATATAGAGGATAGAGAAAACAATATATAATATAATTATATAAATATATTTATATCATAATGTGTATGTGTATATATATGGACCCATGAATGAGATATATATATATATATATATATATATATATATATATATATATATATATAGGGATAGGATCTTTTGAGAACCAATAAATATTGTGAGAACCGCGAGAACAGATATGAGCCACACATTTTAACCACCTTTTAAAATGAATGGTCTAGATTAATTTGAATTTATTTAAATTAAATTTAAATTTAAAAATCTATTAAATATATAGAAAAGGGCATTTAAGTAATTTTATATTCAAATTGAGATGAAGTGATAAGGTGATGTGACATAAATATCTACTTTCCCCCCTTCATTTTATATCGTTAATAACTTTTTATACGATAATAATTTTATAAAAAAAATTGCACCATTAAATAGGACGTTTTTTTATCTTTAATTTGGTTATAGTCTCGTTATTTTTTTTATATAAAAAATTTTTCCGTAGTTTTTTTTAATGTATTTTGTTACATGTAGGTAACGAACAATTACATATGTGTAGCCAATAAATACATATGTGTAACGAACAGTTACACGTATGTAAAATGTTAAAAAATATAAATATTTAAATTTCTTTCTCATTGATCAGTATATCATATTTTTTTCTCTCTCATTTTCCGTAAACACATTATCTATCAGGTAAATGCCCAAACATATTTTTCGCAAACATATTTTCTTGCTACAACCATGTAGCTGGTTCTTACAAACCTGAAGCATTGTGTAACAAAAATGTAAACAAGTATTTACATGGTTGCATGCTCGTAGGCATCTGTTACATGGTTGTTGTTGTCTAGATTGCATGATCGTAGGCATATGTTACATAGTTGCGCCTTCTTACATATACGTTACATTTTCATAACAGAGTATTACCAACTAGTAGTAACAGGTTACCACCTGTCAAAACCTTAAACCATGATAATAGTAGCACCAAAACAATACCAAGATCTAATTTTTTTTTTTGCAAGAACCAAAAACAACATAAAAAAGGATATCAAAATTATAAACAACAAAATCTGAAAATTATCAACTTTTTGAATGCATGTTGTTACATGTATGCAACGAACAGTTACGTATGGGTAACAAACAGTTACATATATGTTTTTACACTAATAAAAGGGTGTATTAGGTTATTGCTACATAAATGCACACAATGTTACACACTTGTATCATGGTTTTGCTACATGAATGCAGCGAGTTCTTACATACTTGAAGCATGTGTAACAAACATGTAAACATGTTTTTACACTAATAAAAGGGTGTAGGTTGTTATTAAACTGGTGCAAACGTTCTTACACGTAAGAGTCAGTAAGAAAAAAAATGAAAAGGGGATCGGTAATGAGGAAATCCAAGAATATCGAATTAAATGGTGTATAAAAGAAGTAAAAGAAATGTTCAATCTCACGAACTATTAGGTATAGTTAAAGTATGATTGAATCGTGTTCCATATATGTTACATATCACTGCACGCTCGTAGGTATATATTACATGATTGTTAATATATTGCATGCTCGTATGTATTTGTTACATGGTTGCATCTTGTTACATATATTTACCTATTCACTATAGAAACTTACTAACAAGTAGTAAAATATTAGTGTGTTGCATGTGCATATAATGTTACACACTTGTATCAGGTTATTGTTACACCAATGCAGTGAGTTCTTACAAACGTGAAGCGTGGTGTAACAAACATGTAAATAGGTTTTTACACTAATAAAAGGGTCTTTAGGTTGTTGTTAAATTGGTGCAAACGTACTTACACATAGGAGTCCATAAGAATAATATGAAAAAAGGATTGGTAATGAGAAAATCCAAGAATACAAAATTAAAGGGTGTATAAAATAAGCAAAATAAAAGTTCAATCTCATCGAACAATCACGTATGGTTAAAACATAAATGAATCTTGTTCCATAGATGTTACATATCGCTGCATCCTCGTAGGCATATGTTGCATGGTTGTTAATGTCTATATTCCATGCATGTAGACATTTATTATTATTTTTAAATAAACATTAAAAAAACTTATAGAAATAAAAAAAAGTAAAAAAATATATTTTAAAAAAATATAAAAAGTAAATTAAAAACACTAATAAGAAGTTTTAAAAAAATTAATTATAATAGTAAAAAAAGTTTAAAAAAATGTTTAACAAAAGTAAAAAAAAATTATTCAAAAACATAAAAATAAGTAAGAAAAAGTAAAAAAAAAATATTACATTAAAAACATAAAAAGTAAATTAAAAAAACTAGTAAAAAGGTTTTTAAAAAAAAATAATTTAAGAAGTAAAAAAAGTTATTTAAAACGTAAAAAATTAAAAGTTAATAAAAAGTTTTAAAAAATGTTTAAATAAAAAATGTAAAAAGTAAATTAATAAAAACTAATAAAAAGTTTTTAAAAAATAAATTAAAATAGTAAAAAAAATAATTAAAAAGTTTATAATTTTTTTTAATAAAAGTAAAAAAAAAAGTTATTCAAAAAACATAAAAAAATAAGTAAGGAAAAATAAAAAAAATGTATCATATTAAATACATAAAATAGTAAATAAAAAAAACTAGATTTTTTTTTAAAAAAAATATTTATAAAGTAAAAAAAATAGTTTTATAAAAAAAAGTAAAAAAAAAAGTCATTAAAACGTAAAAAATGATGAGTTTATAAAAAGTTTTAAAAATTGTTATAAAAATAAAAATGAAAACGTTTAAAAAATTTAAGAAAAATTAGAAAACAATAAAAAATAAGTTTAAAAAATATATTAAAAAAACGTAATAAAAAACATAAAGGAAAGTATTTAAAAATATTTAAAACAATTAATCTTTAGTAATCTAGATATTAATAGTTAGAGTATTCTAATAGTTAATAATATTTTAGAAGAGTTTTGTCTTTTAGTTATATGGGTTAAAGACTTAATTGCCCTTTTGTATTAAAATAAATAAAATAGGTTAGATTCCAAATGTGTGGCTAGTAAGTGTTCTCATGGTTCTCACAATAATAAATAGTTCTCAAATGATCCTAATCCTATATATATATATATATATATATATATATATATATATGGACCCATGAATGAGAGATCGAGAGAGATTCATATCTTGACTACCTTTAGATGGACCAATTACTTAGATACATAATATAATATATATGCATAACAGGACAAATCACACCAACACACTTGTAAGGTAGTTTTATCTTCTGAATTGCAGTTTTCAAAGTCCAAAAGTGCCATGAAATAGGGTTGTTTAAAAAGGTTTTGTCTCATATAAAATTTTGCTTTTACACAGGTTACACAACTCAAAACACCCTTTACTAAAAACACCCAAAGCATACGAATACGAAACAACCGTTTCAAGGTCGTTTTAGGTGAAACGACCGCCACGTGTCACGACGATAAAACCTTAAAATTCAGGGGCCCCCCTTCTGACGACCGTTTCCTCTGAAACGATCCCCAAACGATCATTTCACATGAAACGACCGTGTGATTTAGATGTTTTTAGTAAATTCCTCGGGTGGATATAGCCGAACCCTATTTTTAATGTTTGTACTTATTATCTAAATTGTAGTCCAATTTTAATATTTTGCGACATCAATCCAAGCTTGTTGACCCGCTTGTTAATTGTCTCTTATTAGCTATTCTTGTAACTTAATTTATGTGATTTTCCTTTTCAATTTGAAAAAATATGAAGAGTTAGACTAGTTAAGCCAAAAGCTAGTATGATCTTAAATTTCAGCTTGTTAAGAATAATCAAGCCGAGCCGAATTACTTATCTTCAAACGCGGGCCAGAGTTAAAGCTCACTCGACTAGTTTTTTAGGCAACACTAAGTGCACGTCCTTCTAGTTGAATAGTTGTCATGGAATATTTTTTTTAACGACCAACAAACAAAGCCATGACTCATGTAGAGAGCCCACTGGGCAAACAGAGCTTCTTACGGGAGCCCGAGCCCGTAACAGTTGAGTCTATTTCAGAAAAACACACCTGCACGAACGGCCGGATGGTAAAACTGTAAGACGAGTCTTCTTGTTATTGCCTTACTATTCGACCAAATGATCGAACTTGTGACCAGTCATGGAATATTTTGGATCTGGACTTTTCGACTTTGAAAATGAAAGATGCGCCGGCGTGTTCACAACTTAAAGTATATGTGGTATAAGTTCGATGTGTAATCTTGAAATTTTAATATTATAATGATGACTTCTATCATATTTAATATTTTGGATTTTGATATTGAAAAAAATGGGACCATGGTCACTCTATGCAGTGTGAACACATAGAATAAGGACAATACTTTCTGTTTTCTTGCTTGTCATAAGTGAGGGTGGTTTTTTTTTTTATTATTATTATTATTTTTTTTGTTTCGGTGACTTTTAGTTAATATATTTATAAAATACTAATAATTATCATACTTTTGATATTATATATGGGGAAAAAGTGTAATAATTATAGTTTATACTTGTAAAATAAACAATGAAATAAATGTTACGTAAAATGTAATTTACTATATTCAAAGGATTTTTAATAATTAAGTTGGATTTTAACCGGTTGAACCATTAATTAATCGTATGAGACTTCAAGGTTTATCCATGTTAACAGGTCTTGACTCTTGAAGTTTTGACGTTCACTGCACCACTTGAGGATTGTGTCAAAATACAAGCATCTTAAAATAGATTTCGAGTCTTTATATGAGAACCCATTTGTCTCACGAGGTGCAACAACCAGGAACAATAGTGTATTGTCAAAGATGATTCACATCCGATATACCACCGAATCAAATAGGTGTTTAGAATTAGAAAGAAAAGAAATAAAGAGGTGGAAGAACATGAGATAAATATTCTCTAGTTCATGATAGTTCTACTGACATATGTGAAGCATGCATCCCATGATCGGCACCGCTTTGGAGACGCATATCAAATCACCATCTCCACACCTCAAACCTATGAATTAAAAAATAAAAAAGGGCGCTCTCGGCGTTGCGAGTGTGCGAAGGGAAAAGACCAAAAGTGCAGGCATAAAAACATCTCGTTACAACCATCGCTCACACCACGTGTTGCCAATACGAGTTACAGTAATGTCTCTTATAAAAGAAAGCAACTTTTAATGAGTTCTTCTTTATAAACCTCTTAAAGGTTTTGTCCAGCTCATCAACATGGGATGGGTTTCAACTTATGTTTAGTCCATTTTACAAGTTTTATATATTCTATTATGTAATTTCGAGCTTTGATATCTCATTAATCTTAGCTTTATTTTAAACACAGTTTGTTTCATTGTGGTACTCGCATAAATTAAAACTAAAACCTTGTTGTGATACTCTCATAAATTAGAACTTAAACCTATAAATGATTAATTATATAACATAATTATTTATGTCAAAATATAATAAAAACACATTTTCATGGATTTTTTCAGTTCTGAATATGTAGGTGAGGTTCTATTATATATGGATATATATGTTAGATTGCTTTCTTAATGTGGTATTGTGGTCCACCATTAGTGGGGTTTAGATTTGATATCTCGACTTTCGGTCACAAAAACAATTTTGTACTATAAAATCTACTCTTCATAATTTCTTAGTAAGAAGAAAGATATATGAAAATAATCACAGATTTTAAATTGGCTACGTTGATTCGTTTTATTGTTGTGTGTTTGTAAAATTAACATATCTTTTTGGATAATTATTCAAGAAATACATATGTGAGATGAATACTAAATACATATGCTCATATGATCATATAGCTAACTAACCACACTTTATGTGAAACCAATAAAAAATGTTCAAGATTTCGAAATACCACATAGGGGACTGTCAATATCTTTAATCCACATCGAATGCATCATGTAACATCTGATAAGCTTGTTTATCATCTTTCCACGATCAATACTATGGTCGAGTCATATATTGACCATCCAACATACATCATCTGAAGAAAAAATACAACTTTCAATAGAATTTGATGGTCGATGTTGTTATTCAATTCGTTTAGTAGCTACATATTAAATTGTACTATTTATAAACAAGTCTAACTCGTTTAATAGTTGATATTAAAAATATATATATATATCGACTTCAGTTCAATCAACCAACTTTTTACAGCTTAACTAAACTCTTTTACAATAAATCAACTTGTTTAACTCGTTAATAACTTGATTATAATTTTTTACAACATGTTAATCTATTTTGACTCATTCAAATAAACAAATTACATGAGTTGTGTAGTTTTGTATGTGTTTGTATCTTTAACATAAATAAATATAAGTATGGTGTTTATTTCAATAGGTTCAACTACACATTTTTTTATCCTAATAAAAGTATATATACAAAGTTAAGTTTATATAAATAGTAATTTTTTTTTGCCTTTCACTAGAACAGTAAACATTGTTTGTTTTGCTTTCTTTTAAGCACAAAGAATTTAGCACAACAATTAGTGTTGTAAA
>JBCNJP010013687.1:0-12009 GCA_039602395.1 Deinandra increscens subsp. villosa
TGGGCGGGAAAACTAAGGTGAGGTTGAATATGAGAGTGACAAGTGTCAAAATATGTAATCTTTTATTAGAGTAGGTAGATATAATCAATTCAAATACTATATATATCCTCAGTATATCTCATAATTTTTATATATCTTTTTCTTCAATTTAATCACAAAAAACCTCTATATTTTTCTCTTAAACATGGATCGTCCTTGCCCAAAGTATATAATCCCACCCGAACTTGTGACTTCATCTAGTAGTTCGAGTGGTTCGGACGAGGATGCGATGGAGTTCATGAGGAGTTGTTATTGCGTTGTCTTAGACGAAAAACTCGAGCGACAAATACAAGGACGAGTATTTATCGAAATCGTAGGGCAAGTTATGATCGCTTGATTAAGCTATATTTCGCTGACGAGCCACGTTTTCACGAAGGTATTTTTAAAGAAAGATTTTGAATGTCTAAATGGTGGTTGTTTATTTGTTTATTTTTTTAGGAATTTGGTAATTTTTTATTTTATTTTAGGACTTTGTAATTTTTATTTTTAAATTAATGAATTTTATGTTTTTCTTTTATATATTCAATGTTTTTGTTTATTTAATTTTTTTTTTGTTTAAAAAAATGAAAAAAAAAATGCCTAAAACATGATTTAGGCAACCATACCCACCACCAAAAGATCAATTCTACATACTTTTTCTCTCTTCTGTTGGCAATACATGATTGGACAGTTTTATGATTCAAACTTATACCTTAGAGCATCGGGTATGCATGGCGTTATGCCCGGCGTTGTGCATATGTGGCATAAAATAACGTCGTGAAACCATTACCACCATTGCGTGATGTATGCGTGATGGGTGGTGTGGTGCTTGGGTGTGAAATTCTTCACGGCGTGGAGGAACTGCGTGACATTGTTTGCTCCAATCAAAACATTCTATATATTTCTTTTTTATTTTATTTTATATTTTTGTTTAAACTAATCAATAATAATCTCATCAAACCACACTATCACACCATGTATACCACACTTGGTGATGAAGAATAAAATTCCACTAGCTTAAGTTGAGATTTCGTACTTCATTTTAGAATCTAGTTAAAGAATAAGAGAATAGTATGATGATTCGAATGCTTTATTGATTAATCAGGATTTGATACAATTTCGGAAACTAGAGAATAAACACACACATAAAGGTGTCATATCTCTTGTTCCAAAAAGTCATTTACATTATGAGAAATCTTCTATTTATACTAACTATTCTTATCGCAAGTGTTTCTCCTTTAGCCGGATGCACTTGCTCTTCCCATTTGCTTGTAACCGCATCTTCTCTTTAAAGTGATATTTGTCTTGGCTATTACTTGCATATCCATCCTTAAATCATATGCCTTTTTAGCATTTGCATATCCAATTTTGACATTCCCTCATCACTTGGTGTTATGAAATGGTGTTATCCAGTTAGTTATCACATGACATGATAACACCACCTTCAACACCAAGGTATACCACATGCCCTGAAGGCTGAGGCATGCATACCCCGGCCCCCATCCTTAAAAATAATATCGTTTCTCTATTTCCATCACCAACAACTAGTAAACACCACCACTTAGATGAACTCCCGAGCTCCCCTACCCCCTTGGCTGACCTTATGAGCATTCAAAAAAATCATATACATTAAAGGCAAATATAGATCGAGACCACACCAATATTTGTAGATAAAAAACTATCTTGAACTCAAAACAATTGAATGTATAATTCTTATTAATTTGGTAAATCGAAACTATGAAGAAAATAACCATATATATACTACTAACAATCCTAACCTAATAGAACTAGAACGTTCCGCCGACTTAGAAATCAACCGACTCAAACAAATATATTCTAAAGTCGCTAGTTTACCCC
The DNA here is from genome assembly GCA_039602395.1 of Deinandra increscens subsp. villosa. Classification (NCBI taxonomy): domain Eukaryota; kingdom Viridiplantae; phylum Streptophyta; class Magnoliopsida; order Asterales; family Asteraceae; genus Deinandra; species Deinandra increscens. The sequence continues at coordinate 1,876 of JBCNJP010013687.1, forward strand.
TTATATTATTAGTCTTAGTCCATCAACCGTTGAGAGACTCTTTGCCACACCACCGAAGCAAATAAGCAACCCGTAAAGATGTGATACGAGTTCTCCTCCACTTGCAAAACGGACACATGCACTATAAGCTAACCAAACATTCCGCCTCACTAACGCGTCACACGTCGGTATACGATCCAATTTTGCCCTAAAAAAAGTAGTAACCTTAAGAGGAACTAATTTGCACCATCCTCCAACCTCCAACCTCAAAGGAGACATCATCAGGTTCGTGTTTATTACATTCTTCACCGATTAACCGTAAAGATACCAGACTCGTCGCCCTTCCATATCCATCTTTGGCTCTCCATAGCAATCAAATTAGCCAATCGAACACCACCTAAATTAATATTGTTCAAGGGTTTGGCTATATTCTTCCACACTCCAGCATAAAGAGATTTTGAAGACACAAAAGCAACATTCCTGGAGGAAAAGTGAATTCCTCCAATTACCCTACACCATAATTTACTTGGGCCTCTTTAAACTTTCATCCCCATTTAGCATTAACTGAGTAAGACCGAGCCCCCCTTCCTTCATCAGTTTACACACGTTCTCCTTTGAAACCCAATTAATTTTTCTCGACTCATCACTTCCACCCCAAAGAAATCTAAGACGGATACTCTCCAACTTATTAATGATCGCCTCTAGGCCACGATATAAGGAAAAGAAATAAGTCGGAAGCTATCTGTTAACCGATATTATCTCCTAGATAATATTGGAATGTATTTTTGTATTAATTGTACATATCTCCTTTGTGTTTAGGTTTATTCAGTTTCCTTCCTCATGTATGTATTATATATAGGAGATGTACTATTCTAATGAATTGAAGGAAATCAATCATACGATTGTTTACAAGACCTGATATTTCGTACGCAGTTCAGCAAGTGTGTCTCTTTATGCATGCTCCTCGTGACCCGCACTATCAGTTCCTGAAACGGATTCTAAGGTATATCAAGGGAACTATTGACTACGGTCTTCATATCGCCCCGTCCAAATCCATTCACTTGACTGCCTATTCTGATGCGGATTGGGGCGGATGTCCGTATTCTCGACGTTCCACGTCCGGTTACTATGTTTATTTGGGTGACAATTTGATTTCCTGGTCGTCAAAACGACAACCCACTATTTCCCGCTCTAGTGCTGAGGCGGAGTATCGTGGAGTGGCCAATACTGTTGCTGAGACATGCTGGATTCGGAATCTTCTTTTAGAGCTACATGTTCCTGTCCGCCGGGCTACTCTCGTTTATTGTGATAATGTCAGTGTTGTCTATCTTTCAGAGAACCCGGTACAACATCAACGTACTAAACATGTCGAGCTCGATATACATTTTGTCCGAGAAAAAGTACGGGTCGGCGAGGTTAAAGTTCTTCATGTGCCTGCTAATTATCAATACGCCGACATCTTTACCAAGGGCCTGCCGAAGCATTTGTTTTAAAAAATTTCGATCCAGTTTACGTCTTCGTCAGGCTCCGGCTAAAACTGCGGGGGACTGTTAACCGATATTATCTCCTAGATAATATTGGAATGTATTTTTGTATTAATTGTACATATCTCCTTTGTGTTTAGGTTTATTCAGTGTCCTTCCTCATGTATGTATTATATATAGGAGATGTACTATTCTAATGAATTGAAGGAAATCAATCATACGATTGTTTACACTATCGAGCACAACTTTGAATAAAACTAAATGACGGTCGCCATGGACCACAACCGGCGTGAGGGCATAACTGGGGACCAGAACCGAGTATCTCACATTTTTACCGAAGAATCCTTCTGATTCAAAACCACGTTACATCCAAAGTCACTAAGTAACGGGCATCCTTGTCCAACCATGTTTTCATGTCGTATGTGAGGTAGCGGGTTCCAAGTAAGCGAGTTATCGTAGATTAACGCCAAGGGGGTTGTTAAAAGCACAGTGCCAAGCTCACGCTTATGAGAATTAATAGATGTTTTGTAGTTTGGAACAGTGGAAGAAGAATCAGGTTGGCACTCGGCAGGTCGGGGACGCCAGGTCTCCGAAACTAAAATTCTAGAAGAATAAGGATGAATGTTTTAGGATCGTCGGTCGTTAGCCCATTCAAAGTTGAGTTCGAAAGAAGAATTTTGATTTGTAAATTAGGAATTTGGTATAACTCAAATCTTAAGCCTCTCCATAGAAACAAACCTGAGGCTGTAGATTTACAAAAAAAAATTATTGCAGGGTGAACCGGAAGCTGATATTTGAAATTGTATAGAGTGCAATCTTAATCTTATCTTATCTTAATACTAATAAAACAATAAAATTTGTGCCACATGTCTCATTTATAAAGGGTTCACATCATTATCGCTACATGTCAAGCTCACATTGAATTACCAATTTAGTAAATAATCAATTAAGATTAGTTACCAATTTTGTCCAAACTAAACTTTTATTTTAATATTTTGATCAAATTAATTTAGATGTGATTAATTTACTCAATAATTTTAGTCTTTTTTTAATGTAATCAACAACTTGTCAAACATAATAAATTTCTTAAATGTATTTATAGGATCGTAGTTAGGATCAACTAACCAAACAAGTTACTAAAAGGTATCAAACAAGAAAGGCGGAATCAGACTTGTTTGTGTTAATGTTTGAAATGGTTTGATCGAAACAATAACTGGTAAACAAGAAGTAAAGTAGATAAAACACAAGATATCAATTCCAAGCACTACTATATTATTACTTCACAATGTTTACAAAGTGTTACAGCTGATGAACATGAGAGAGATTCGATCAACAAGAAACAAAGGAAATACAACTAATATATATAGTGCAAGGAGGAAATAAAAGATATTCTTTTATTTCCTTTTAGCTCCTAGGCTAAATAAACAAATCATATCTACTCCAGAGTTGTTGTAGTACAAGCATGCTTCTGTGAACAGTTGAGCAGACCTATCGGTGAACAGTGTACAGCATGGTGAAAAGTAAAACTGCTTTCTGACAGCTTTATGCATTGGAACTTGCAACTAGAGGATAAGTCAAAGTTCCGGAGTAACACTAGGAAAAGTTCCGGAGGAACTACTCAGTGTGAAGGAAGTTCCGGACTAACTTCCTTCGGAACTCTGACTTAGAGAATTTCAGCCAAACTGAACATTCCCAACAGTATTAAATTGTTGTTTAATATATTATAAGAGTTTTATATCAATCATAATTTTCAAATTTCTTAATCATTATTTTTTTCTTTAGTAACCTAGTGTATATATATATAGATTCAATATTCTTTCAAAGTTTTTTAGAAGACGTTGTTTAATGTATAATAAGGTAACTTCCAAAAAGTGAATACTTCGCCTCCACTTTGAAAGTTCACCCACATTTTAACAAAAATACATTTTGTTGAAAAACTTATCAAAATGTATATATCGCTGATTTTCCCTCTACGTAATGTAGTCAAGGTTATACTTGTAAAGAAGTAAATTATAACCAACGATCAGTGGCGAACCCAGAAATTTTTTTTATGGGGTTCGGAAATTTTCGGCGTATAAATTTTTTTGATCGTCCACCCTATATACATTTTTTTTTTGTTTTTTTATCGTCCACCCTATATGCAAATAATTTTTTAGACCGATTTGGTTCGGGTCGGGTCGGGTCGGTGGCTTGTGGCTAACCGAGTAACTTGATTCTGGCGACTGACGAGGCTTGATTCCGGCGAAATCACGAAGCGTCGATCGCAAATTCCGGATTTCCGGTCATTGGCGGCTTGATTCCGGTCAGTGGCGGCTTGAACCTAGTTGGGCTTTCTCAAAGTTTTTTTGGGCTTGAACCTGGTTGGGTTTGTGTTAAAAATGATTTGGGCTTTTTTCTAGCTTTTTTATAGATTTTTTAGTTTATTATTATTAATTATTAGTGATTAAAAAAACTTAATTTTTTTTTTAAGTTGTGGGTCGGTGTAAAAATTCTATGGGGTTCGGTCATAAAAATTCTTGGGGTTCGGTTTGTAAAAAATCGGAAAATTAACACACCGCGGAAAAAATTCATGGGTGTCGGGCGAACCCGTACCCAACTACCTAGGTACGCCACTGCATATGTAGAAACTTAAACAGAAACACATAATAATAACATAACGTTAAAAAGACTCCCGCCCTTATGGTGGACCTCTCTCACCGGCTTGATGCGGGTTCAACCCTCCCTTAGGGTTGTTTAGGTAATTTTGTTGATAGTATTTTCCTTTTTAGTTAAATTTAATTACGTAAACAATTAAATTTCTTCTAAATTACAATTTTAAAATCATTTTATTTTTAATGATTTCATATTTAGTTTTTTTAAACGCAAATATTCTAGATCATACTTCTAAATCCTAAACTACTTTCCGGACTAAATTATAAAAATGCCTTAGTTTTTATTTTATAAATTTTATTAAATCTCAATGTATATGATATTTCAACAGTTGATTTCTTAACGCTTTATCGGTGTATGTAACAGTGGCGAACCCAGAAATTTTTTTATGGGGTTCGGAAATTTTCGGCGTATAAATTTTTTTGATCGTCCACCCTATATACATTTTTTTTTTGTTTTTTTATCGTCCACCCTATATGCAAATAATTTTTTAGACCGATTTGGTTCGGGTCGGGTCGGGTCGGTGGCTTGTGGCTAACCGAGTAACTTGATTCTGGCGACTGACGAGGCTTGATTCCGGCGAAATCACGAAGCGTCGATCGCAAATTCCGGATTTCCGGTCATTGGCGGCTTGATTCCGGTCAGTGGCGGCTTGAACCTAGTTGGGCTTTCTCAAAGTTTTTTTGGGCTTGAACCTGGTTGGGTTTGTGTTAAAAATGATTTGGGCTTTTTTCTAGCTTTTTTATAGATTTTTTAGTTTATTATTATTAATTATTAGTGATTAAAAAAACTTAATTTTTTTTTTAAGTTGTGGGTCGGTGTAAAAATTCTATGGGGTTCGGTCATAAAATTTCTTGGGGTTCGGTTTGTAAAAAATCGGAAAATTAACACACCGCGGAAAAAATTCATGGGTGTCGGGCGAACCCGTACCCAACTACCTAGGTACGCCACTGCCAACGATTGGAATAGTTTCACCAAATAACATTCCCAATACCACACATTGAACTTTTTCTAAGCAAACCTATACCAAACAATTGAGCACATTGTCACCAAATTAATTAACTTAGACACTTTAATTACTCATCTAGCTAAGTTAATTAAACCCTAATTTGTACGTAATCATCGTCATTAATTACCGAGTACCGACCACATTTTCGGTTTCATATAGTTACTAGGCCCGCCAATCGCGCATGGCGACATACAACATAACCAATCCATGAGACGTTTTAGCTGCCATATCGATAAACACCTTAGCGTCCTCATCGTCACCTATGTCGACAACTACATGAGGACTATTTTCGTCAGAAGATGAAACCGGAAACTGGTAAATCATCCGAAACTTAGTCTCCGTGCATAAATCGAACTTTGTTGCCACCATATCATCCAGCTCAAGATATGTTACATTCAACGGGATCTGTAAGATGCGTCGATCTAACTCTAGCGGATTATATGTTGAAATATCATTTAGTATCTTAGACTCGGTTCCCAGACAAGCAATAACCCTAACATTCTTGTGATCATCTGATGCCATGATCCTGAAAAGAAGATGTAACCAAAATAAATAATTTAACTAGAAAAAGGAATTATGACCGTAGGTTTTTTTCTTTTATCTTTTTGGTACATAAAACAAATGGCAGGTCCTAAAACTTTTGGGAGTACGAGGGTAGCCGTAACCGTGAAAAAGAAAAAGAAAAAAGAAAAAAGAAAAAGGGTTCTCAAATCAAAACCAATTGAAACCGGTAAAAAAAGCCAAAAAATCGGTTGCACTTGAACAAAACAAAACCGAGCCGGTCATTTGCGTTTCGAAAACTGGTTGCTAAACCGAACCAGTTATATTAAAAACCGTTTGTGACTTTTATTTTAGCAAAACCAAAATCGGTTTGAAAACAGAACTAGTTTGGAAAAGAACCAGGTTGTGCACGTCTATCAGTGTTTATTCAAGGGAGTTTGATGGTATTTTATGATCAATAAAGTATCCAAGTTTATATAAGAAATAACAATAGCCGAGATAAAAACTTTAAAGACATACATAGTTCAATCGGAGATTGAGAGTTTAAAATTTCATAGTGAACAAGTAATGAAAAATAAATATGTTTAAAAAGAAGAAAAGTATAGATAGATAGGTATACCTTTATAATGAAGACAAGCTATTGAAGGATGATTGGAGTCTCCGGAAGCAATTTGGATCTTCTTGTGGAGAATTCATTCATTCTCTATATCGACATACATTATATATAAGAAAAACTCAAACCCTAATTAAAGGCGGTAACATTGAGTCGGCCTATAGAATAGTAAAATTTATAGATTTTTGTTACGTGTGTGTGATAATATATTTGCAAATAGGGAAAATAATAAATTGTTTAACTAATTGGAAACATATCTCAAATATTTAAAAAGTTCTATTATTTGGGTAACAAGCATGCTTAAACCATGGATGGTTTATTATTACTTAAGTCAGTGTTGTATTGTCGTTTGTTTATTTAAATGCCATGTTTTTAGATAACTCTTTATTTTAATATCCTTCTTTTTATTATTAAACTAGACATGTGTTGTTGAGGGGATAACACGGATATACAAAACATTTGTATTGTTAAAGCGAAACGTTAGGAAACGAAAATAAAAAAAGACAAAGCAACAACGTTAAAGTTAGAAATCCGGTTATATATAACAGTATAAATAATTAGATACATAAAGGTAATATGTGAAACTAAAATTAAAACCAGTAAAACACTTAAAAATGATATGCATCGCACATAATGTGTTTGGGTACCCGAGAAATATGCATCGCACAGAACGGGGTTGCAGTTTATTTTCCTGTTTTGCAGAAGGGTTGGGATAACAAATGCAACCAAAAGCTCGAAGGTGATCATATGTGGGATGACGGTGGTAGAGGACAAAGGCGGGAGTGGCGAAGTTCAGACGTTTGACGGGAAGAATATTATGGAGATATGCGGATGTGTGAAGGGCCTCCACCCAAAACGGGGGGGGGGGGGGGGGAGGCGAGCTTGGGTTAGGAGAGCACGAATGATATCGTTGAGATGGCGAATCATTCGCTCGGCCTTACCATTCTGAGAGGAAGTTTGGGGGCACGCAAAACGAAAAACGAGGCCGGTTGATTGAGCGAATGAATGGAAGTCGCGGTTGTCAAATTCACCACCAAGATCACACTGAAAAGATTTAATATTTTTATTGAATTGAGTTTGTATGAATTTGTGGAACTTGACAAAAGTGGGGTAAGTTTCAGATTTAAATTTCAACGGGTAGACCCAAACGTAATTGGTAAAATTGTCAATCAAGACCATGTAATATTTATAACCGGTTTTGCTAAGGACGAGGGACGTCCAAAGGTCACAATGTATAATATCGAAAGGTGAAACGTAACAGAAACAAAATCATTAAATGGCAAACGTTTACTATTCGATACTTGACAAACATCACAAACATGAGACGAATCGTCTTTATGACAAGAAATAAAATTACTAGAAGACAAAAAATTCAAGACTTGAGCTCCAGGGTGACCGAGACGGTTGTGCCATAATTGAGGAGACCGAGATGAAACACAAGCATAGATGGTGTTTGCAGGAGTGGTGAATGGGTAGAGATCCCCGGAGCTATTGTGGCGGGACAGGTGCTCTCCAGTCTTGAGGTCCTTCAAAGTAAAACCAAGTGGGTCAAATTCAATAGATACTTTGTTATCACGAGTAAATTGACGTACAGAAAGAAGATTTTTAATGATGGTGGGTGCATAAAGAATATTTTTGAGGGAGTAGGTACGGTTTGGTAAAATGTGGGAAGCATTACCCGATCCCGTATTGGTATTGTGTTACCATTTCTAACAAAAATATCGCTAATCGCAGAATGTGATAAAGGGAACTGAAAAATACCTGGAGTGGCAGTGAGGTGGGAAGAAGCTCCAGTGTCCATGTACCAGCCAGGTGCAGGAGTGGTAAGGTTCTGAGTCGCCATCGCGTGTCCAATGTCAGTCGAGTTCAACACATCATATGTCACACCCCGGTCGACGGTATCGGGTGTGAGCGAGAATGGAATCATAGTCGAGGATACATAGAACAACATCTAACATATTTAAAACTTTATAAAACATTACGTCATTATATTGCAGCGGAAAGTGATAGTGGATAATGATAATGTCTTACATTCCGAAAATAAGTCTTAAATTAATAATAAAACATTTAACGGTTTATTTGGATAATCGGGACTATGACTCCAAAAGCAGGTCCGATAGCATAGATAAGCCCCATTTGCATGTCTTCCGGTGATTTCGTTAATTACCTAAGAAATCATGAATTTAAAACGGGTCAACATAAAGTTGGTGAGGTTCACAGGTTTATGATTTATCAGTTAAACATTTGTAAAACAGTTTTCGGTATACTTAATATTATCAGGGTTTATTGTTATGGTTGTATGATCTCACCTGAACCTTGATTTCAAATACTAACGGTTTACCCACCCGGCATCTCTTGCCCAGAGATGTTAAACAGAGCAGAATAACTGACGTGTACCCCCAGACAATCCGGAGTCAGAACTGGAGCTACCAGTTAGGGTAGGGTTGTCAACCCAAATAGATCTATTCACTAGCTATCGTTTCGTACAGAACTAATTGAAATCAATTAATGATGGGATTTCGGTTGTACAAACGTTTATAACGAAAATGTACCAAGTTGGGCAATCAGTAAGAGAACAAGTAGTCATACGGCTAACAAGTAAACCATAATATTAAGTAAAAAGCATTTAATCAGTTTTCATGATTTCTCCCCCAAGTATAAAACAGTTAAAAGGAAAAGGGGTCGTGAAACTCACAGGTTCAGCAGATAAGCGGTAAATAAGCAGTGAAGGACGGTAGCACGTAACGTCCTAAATCATTTAATAAACATATGCATAAGGTCTATGATCATTTGAGTAACGTAAGTCACCCAAATGATACAGGTCAAGTCTTGACGTTATTCCCGTTTGTATTCGTTTGGAAACTCGTTAGCTTGTATTTATTAAATAAATACTTTCATGATTGTTTATATTTATGTTCAATAAATATAAATAAAGATTTACCATTTAATAATTCAAATCAAGTATTGAACATCGAGTTAAAATAATAATGTTTATTATTATTTTCATAAGTCCGTATAATTATTTTTAAGTAAATAATTATGAGTTTGATTTGTTAATCTTGCAAGTTATAATTATTTTTAAATAATTATGATTAACAATACTTTCATGAATAAACATAGTCTAAATCATTTTTGTAAATAATTAATCGTCAAGATTAATTATTCATTTTAAAACATGAATCGTTTGACATTTAATCATCTAATATTTCGAAATCGATTAATATTTCTTTTGTATGAAATATTTGTCGTTCTAAAAATATTGGTAGGCGACACTTGGATTTATAAGAGTTTATTTATTAAAACTCATGAGTTGTTTTAATAAAACATGATAAGTAAGCGTTTACGTTTTCGCGTATATCGCCGTGTGGTCCCGGTTTTATTACTACGCAACGTATCTTGATCTTTGATTACTTTGATTCCATCGAAGTAATAATTAAAATCCATAAAAGTATTTTAAGGTCAATGGCTTGTCCTTGATTTATTTTTATAAAAATTCTTTTATAAAAATATTTATTTATTTTAACCATTTGTGTCATAAGTTACATATGTAACTTTGTTTAATCATTTTTAGAAGATTTATTTGTTTAACATTGTTTTTAACTCGTAACATAACATGATTTGTGAAAATGCGTGAGCATCGGATCGTCTACTCGATCTAGCTAATCGGACATCGAAACGTAAATAACCGATTGTTTTATTGATCAAACGAGAACAATTACAATCAGTAAACCACAGAGAATTGACACAGAGAAACACACTCAGAAACACACACTTAAGATTTGCACACACGCTCAGAACTACAAAACACAAAGACCAAACTACTATTTATACACGACTGGCCGAACTTCCACCGAACCCCAGGTTCGGCCGGTCCGAACTTCAGGTTCGGACCTAGTTCG
>JBCNJP010013688.1:0-12005 GCA_039602395.1 Deinandra increscens subsp. villosa
GAAAATGTCTGATTATGTCTGATAGTGTGGAATACACTGGTCAATGCAAATCTAATCAATACCTTAACATATCCAGATGTTATGAGTATGATTCTGCCTGAGTTTAAGTTGGACAAATTATACCAGCAATCAGCATGACTTATGTGCTTCGATTAATTGAAATTGAAGTGCAGATCAGTGTGTTATGTTCAATATGATCCCATATAGTGATCTTTCTCATACCAAAAATAGTGTTTGATTCTGTTTTGCAATTTCATGTTATTTCAGAAAAGAACAAAAAGATTTTCGGTGTGTTTTAGCATAAACTTTGAAAAACCAAAAAGATTTTGTCTCTGCTTTATTTTCGATCTGATCAACACGTGATACGAATTATTTTCAAATTCATATCTTGGAGTCTCGAAGAGACGTTGTGCGCCAGGATATTTTAAATGATTGAGTAGGTTGCTATGTGCAAGATATCACAACTTCAAGTCTTCTGAAGATGTTGATGAAAGACCAGAGATACACCAAAATGTTGTTATCAAGTATTCAAGATCAAGCTACGATCGAGTTGAGGAGGAGTTTGTTTGAAGATTTATTTCAATGAACGAACGGATTCTACACTCGAGGGGGAGCTTGATTGAAGATACAAATTTGATGATGTTGAAAAGATAGAAGAGATACTACACACGACGAGGGGGAGTTTGTTGATACCTGATATGTGCGTCGTGTGAAGTATCAAACAAGATCAAGATCATGTCAAACTAGGTCTGGCCGAACTAGGTCCGAACCTGAAGTTCGGACTGGCCGAACCTGAGGTTCGGCCGAAGCTCGGACCATCGGGTATATATATAGGAGATTGGTCTTTGTATTTGGTAGACTTCAGAGCGTGTGAGATTTCTTAAGTGTGTGTTTTCAAGGTGTTTCTCTGTGCTGTGTTTCTGAGTGTTTCACTGATTGTAATTGTTCATTTTTTATCAATAAAACAATCGGTTAATTACGTTTCAATGTCCGATTAGCTAGATCGAGTAGACGATCAGATGCTCACGTATTTTCATACAGTCTAAGATGAATCTTAGTTCGCTGTAACCAATGGCTCTGATACCAATCTGTCACACCCTTAAAAATCCACTCGCGGAATACCACCGCTGGGAGCGTGACAAACCAGGATCGCAGTCCATTAGTTACACCAAACGATCAGTAATTAATAAAAACGTTTCATATTTCATTAAATATAAATTAAAAGCTTTACAGTTGTAGAAGCGTAATTACAATTAAATTATTTATGTAAAGACATTGTCACCCGAGGTGACGTGGCTTGTTCAAAGACACTAAAAGGGTTTCGAAGTCTCATGCATGCGTACTCGTGATACTCGAACATCTGCAACCTGAGAATAACATGCTAAAAAGTGTCAACACAAAGGTTGGTGAGTTCACAGGTTTATCAATTCAAAAACAGTTCCAGTTTAATCGGTTATTCAACAACAGTCCTAGTTCAGTGTAAAACAACTATTCATCGACAGTTCAAGTTTATGTTCAAGGTTGACTATTCAACCACAGTTCAAGTTCATGTTCAAGTTCAGTATAAAATCCAGATAATAGATCAATAGCTAGCTAGGCTATTTTCAAGAAATCAGTACACACACTACTAGAAAAAGGGCCTTTCTTGACGCGCGAACGATGACGCACGTTAGTTAGTGACGCGCAAAAACGCGTGTCATTTAAAATCTGTCATAAATTGTAAAATTTTAAGAGTATATGACGCGCTATTTTGTGCGTCATAAAATTTCTGTCATAAATAAAAAAACACGGAGTACACATTAGACGCGCGTCATCTTACAACTGTCGTTTTATATTTTTTGTTTTCCCGCTTTTGCCCTAAAACTTTGAACCCGCCGCTTTGCCCTAAAACTTTGAACTCGCCGCTCCTAATATCCATATCCGCTAATACTTTTCCCCAATTCCTTCTCCGTTTCTTCTCCTTCACCACAGCTCACAAAATCCAGACCTATTTCTCTCGATTCTTCTCTCTTACAACGCCAGAACTACCGCCGGTCGATTCCTCAAAGGGTGAAGCTAGGGCTAACAGATGGAGATTCGTGGTTTGATTTAGCCCTAACATCTCTGGTACTCTATCACTCCACAAGAATTTCAAATCGATGGAGGTAGGGATAGGGCTTCAACCGCAACACTCAAGGTACTTTCCGGCTCAAGGTACAGCTAGGGCTAGGGTTTCGCTTCACCCAAATATATCTCGTTCTATCGCATCGACATACAGACGCAGGGCTCAAGCTGCAAAGGTTACCATTGCCTTCTATTTTTTTTTTAAATTCGATGTTTGGATTGTGTAATTGAACATGTTAACGTCGATTGTTGCTTTAACTTTGTCTATGAATGGAAGTTTATAATTCAATTTTGGCCTATTCTCTTTCTGTTTACGTATGACTTTTAAACTAAATCATCGATGTAGTCAGCGCTCGTTTACACCTTATTTGTTGCCCAGTTTAAGGAATGTTTTATAAGCTATGATATATTATAGATTTACCTCTTTAATTTGTGGTTCATTGGATATACCTGTTTGGCTAGTTGCTTGTAGTTGTTAAGATGTCTGAACTAATTAAATATGATCTCTTTGGTTTTTCTACGAGACAACATACCAACATATGTAGGCTTTTCTTTAAAAAATTATAGCAGGAGATTTATATTTTTAATATGACCTTCATAGATTCTAAAGTGTAAAGAGATATGAAGATGTTAACTAGACCAAATTTTCTCAGCATCTTGTGTAGATGGTCTAAATTTTTTTTGTGTAGCAGCAGTACACAGGTACATAGAGAAAAGTTTATGAGGTAACTTAGGATTTTATGCTTACTGAAAGTTATCTACAAATTTAAAGGTTGTCTGCCATTTTAGCTTCTAGCTTGTTTTACTTATTATGTGCAGAATAATCCTTGATTACATCTAGAAAGCTTAGTAATGTTACACATGCTTCTGAAGATGATGCAAGTTCTGATGCGTTGATCATAGATGGAACAAGCCTTGTTTATATCCTTGACTCTGAGCTTGAAGAGTAGGTTAATAATCTTTAAACCTTACATTTCTTATGCTTGTTTAATTTTATTAGATCTATTGTTATTCTCCAAGACCCCAATTTATTTAATATATCTGTCATGGTTGATGTGGTGATATATTAATTGTTGATCTGTATATTTGATTAGAAACTAAAGTATTGCCAAGATTGGAATTTTGGATTTGGAAAAATCAAATTATGTTTTTAGTGATTGATTGATTTTCATAGGCATGGGAGCTGTTTATGGGACTGCGAGGAGTGATGAAGTCCATTGTTCCGGTGGTTATGGATGGTGTGCTTGGTATTTATGGTGTGATTATTGATGTCATCATCAGTGCAGGGATTGGCTACGCACATCTTTCCTCTGGTTTGGCTTGTATTCTTGCTGGTCTATCTGCAGGAATGGCTATCAGAATTGATGGTGATGCCGGTGTTAGGTATTTTTCTCACTTCATAATTGATATATACCATTATTACAGATTCGTACATGTGTTTAATAAATTTTGGTTGCTTTCCTGTAAGTGATGATAATGTTGGTACTTGGTAAGAATAAGTTTAAGAATTCAAATCAACAAATGACCTATTCAATGAAGATGGCTTTAGGATTGACTGGTATATATAAGATAGATGAAAACCATATAAATTAGAGGTGGTAAAAAGAATTTAATCATTCCAGCTATAATTTTTTACATTTTAGATAGGGAAAAGCAAGGTTTTCCTTAGGGTTGGACAGATGGAGAATTAGATGCAAGGAGAGCTGAGGTTCTATATAGTCTTCTTGTTTTGAGAGGAGATATTATGCTCGTTCTGGTTATAAGAATAAAAAGAAAGAAACTCTTACCCTTCAGGGTACATGTTTTTTATGTTCAATGGAGAATAACATGCTAATGGTAATAAAAATTGTGATATTCAAAAGTTAATCTTACTTGCAGGTTGATCTTGAAGAAGCAAAGGGACAAGAAATCACAAAGTTGCAGAATGCTTTGTAAGAAATGCAAGGAAAGTTGGATGAAGCACACAATCAACTTCTCTTGTTTGAGTTGAATTGATTAACACAACTCATGCAACCCTTTACATTCAGGTTTAAGCAGTGAACTTGTGACGCATGACATGGAACTGTGGCCCTCATGATGGGTATCGTGGTGGCTACACTAATGGGGATGCACCTGATGGTGAACAACCCAGGAGGGTGTTTGAGCGCCGTAGTGGCACTGGCAATGGGTGAGTGGTCAAATTTATTCAACTGTTAAAATGTAACTGAAAATTTGGGCTTTGTTTCTGTATACACTTTTTAGATCTGCAAAAAAGACTTAATCGCGGGAAGAAATCTGAGCGCCGGCTCTGGAAACGACGATTGCATCGAAAAGGACCTAGTGGATCTGAACGTAAGTTGTCGATTTCTTAGTTCATCGCCTCAAAATGGAATTAGTACTTCTGTGTTTGTTGAAAGGCTCATCATTGAAATTGAAGGTAATCTTCACCTCTGTGTTTATTGGTGCTTCCGTTTGATGGTTTTATCATTTATCTCCATTTCATGCTAAATGATAAAGTATTTGGTTACTTTTTAGTTCTTAATCTTTGATTCAAATAGATGTATTATGTTGTCTTGATGAAATTTAATTGTTCATTAAACCCTGATGGAAATATAATTGGAACAAATGAACTTGTTAAAATGAAATCTCTTCAAACTTCATTACTTTACTATAGCTTTTTGATAAATATGAACTGATGTATATTGTCTGCATATTCCCATTGCACTTCATTACTAAACCTAATTATGCAAGCTTATAGATTGTTATACAGTAGCCATTTGGTTCTCAAAATGAATTAAGGTTCATATTTGATAACGGGTGTCGTGACCGCTATACAAATAATCCTAACTAACCTATAGACAGGGTAAGTCGGGTATCAATCCAGGGGAGTTGGTGGTTATTAGCGACTCTAATTATCGTAACCTAAGTTACTGTCACTAACTCAGATGAACTAAACTAAACCCTAAATTACTTTAACCTAATTTGCTGAAACTGAAAATGTGCCTCTTGGCTGTTGAAATTTGGATTGATTCACTTAACACTAAATTGATTATCACTGAATTCTCTAACTAACGAATTGATTAATTCTAACTGTATATTACTAAAATGTGATTACTTTAGGATCCGGATTAGTGAATTACTGATTTTGCACCTTCAGAATCTAACCTAGAAATCACATAGACATGATTGTGCTACATTTAACCAACCTAACCAATCTGATTATCATGCAAGTACTAAGTATAGTCCTAGAGCTATGCTCAAAGAGGTAGTCCGGGAGCGGGGGGTACAATACAATGACAAACAAATCGATGAATTAATCAAACAAGCACTGAGATTAAGCATTGTCACAGATCATAGATCCCATCTAACAGATAAAAACCACTAGATTAAAATCAGTAATACACTAACCGTTCACCCAAGTAATCACTCGGACTTAGCCGGACATTGTAAACATCGAATGAATGTTCAAAACTAAGAAAAATCTCTAAAAAAAATGGTTCTGGAACTTCTCAGACGGCCACAGCCGTGAATGATACGTAAGAACCCTAAAAAAATGACTAAAAGTGTTTAAATAATGAATGGGATCGAAAATCCCGTTTTTGCCGACTCTGATCCCTCGCGTGGTGCGAGGGAATTTCCTTGTGAAAGGCGCGACACGATCCGCCTCTCTGGTCCTTGAATTCTTTTCCTTTGTTTAAATGCGTTCACACCCTTTTGATTCAATTAAAAACCACGTGAACAATACATCGCATACATAGTCATTATTTGCACTTTTCCTTGCTGCTCACGTGAGTTCATTCCTTTGCCTTGTAGTTTATTTGGTACCTACACAATAGTATATCATGAAATATGAATTTACATTCATCATATATAAGCTCACGAATCATGTTCTATTTTTGAACTCTTCATTTATTTCATACTTATTTAAGTAATAATTTAAATCTAATAGCTTTGCAAAATAAATTATATTTCGAGCAGTGAATTCGATAAGTTTTAACTCAACCTAATCACACTATATAAGCTTATTCTCATCTTAACACTTTATTTACAAAAACCGGTTAAATCAATATACTTTATGCCCAACTCGGTGTGTTAGGGAATGATTAATATATAAATAAAATGTACTTTTAAGTCACTCATCACATCCCCACACTTATCTTTTTCCGTCCCGGAAAAACTGCCATGGAATCATAATCGGGAAATCAATCTCAAAATCATTTAACCTTTTAATTTGTCCACCAATTCAATTCCACAAACCATAATGTAATCACATGGACTAACTGCAATTGCCAGTATTTCGGTCCGACTAAACCCAACCACTGACCTTTTGTTTCGCCCCCAAAGTGTTTATAATTTACCGAATAGAGTTATCAATCTGCCTATGTGTCCCACATTCAGAAGGTTCCAGTTCAATCTAGTCCCGAATCACATTCAGTCAAAGTAAAGGGTATTTAAGATGATATTTATATATTTTCCCCATCCGCCTTCAAACTAGATACTCATATGTCCAAAGAATAGTGGAATAGATGGATGGTGAAGCTTTTGAGCATTTATTTTTCTAATTTGCTATATTTCTTCTTTTTATTCTTTTTTTTCATCATTTTTTTTTTTGTAGATGGTTAATTTTAACTATACTTACCAACGGACATCATCAGAGGCATTCTTTCACAAGGTCTTACCCCCGAAATCATACGTGAGTGTTTTGCCCGCGAGATCCGGAACATCATCAGAGGCACTTACCACGGGATACTATCCTTAGTTCGTACGTGAGTATTTTGTCCCTTCACTCTAAAATTATTAACCAAATTATTTACCTAATGTGCTCACAGATGGAAAGATGGAGCGCCGTTATTTCTCGGATTTGCTTTCGCAAAAAGATCATAACGTGCCAGGTTATTCTGAGGACATATAAGTCTCTAATTTAAAGTGGTCTTTTTCCTCCTAATCATCAGTTTCAATCTCCCTATCACCTCTAAAATGGGAACCCACTAGCAAACTGATTTAATTACATTTTTATACAACAATAAACACAAAGGGCATTATTAAGCTATTCCTAGGTCAGTTGGGCCTACCGACACATCACAGATTAGACACGTTTTTCATTCTCTCCTTTTCTACCACTTTTCCCTTTTCTTTATTTTATTTTATTTTTGAAAATCGATTCCCAATTTTTCTATCATTTTCCATGTTTTGCAAGTTATTCCAAAGACATTTTTTTAATTTTTCAATTTTTTCTTTTTTCCTTTTTTCTTATTTTTTTATTTTTTGATTTTTTTTTGATTTTTTTTATACACACAAAAAATAAACACAAACCAAACGCATTATTCCCCTCCCCACACTTGAGTGACACATTGCCCTCAATGTGAACAAAGAAACAACAAAAAACAAAGAAGAATTAAAACAAAGGAATAAAAATAAATAGAAATAGGAAACGTACCGGTGATCGGAGATAAGAAAAAAAAACAAAAATTCCTGACAGCCATTCCGGGGCGTACCGCCCTGCCCTCTTTTCGACAGAAAGTTTTAAAATTTTTAGACACTTAGAAAATTTTCTCTTCTCTGTCAAAACCTCCAAATTTCCCATCACAACCTGTTCCAATCTAATTCTAGTCCTAAACATACCTGGAACACTCAATTTTTGCTCAATTCCATCACCGAAAACTGATCCGAATCCTAAAAAACACAAAACACAAAACACACACAAAATAAAAAATAAAACAAATAAAATAAAAACCTACCACTGGGTTGCCTCCCAGAAAGCGCTAAGTTTATGGTCTTCAGCCAGACCATCCTTCCTTCTCTGCTCACGGTGGCTTCAGTCCACACTTCCCAACCGAGTTCCCGATGAACGCTCGGTATTTGACACTCCACTTCACTTTCTTCAATCCACACTTGCCAATCACATTACCGATGAAGGCTCGGTAGTTCGCATGTCTCTTTATTTTTCTCCGTATGCTCAACAAGTAAAAAATATTATTTTGAAAATTAAAAGAAAATTTATCATGGATCGAACACTTACCTTTAGAATTTCCCACGTGTGCTCTATAATTGATATGATGCATCCAAACTTGCACTTGCACACGTGGCACATCTACATCATCACGGCGGAGTTTCTTGGGTGGCATGTGCCCAACATCAACTTCCTCCACCTTCCTCTTTCTTACTGGTTTTTCCTCAGTCACCTGCACAATAAATAAAGAATGAAAATTAGAAGTACCTGTCGGGATCTCAACCTCTTGCTCATCAACTACATCTTCAACCAAAATCTTGCACTCCGCTTGTTCCACGCAACTCTCAACCTCTAATGCTATTTCTTCAACAACCTCTACCTTATCATGCACCACTTCTTGCTCAGCCTCAATCACCTCATCAATCGCCTCCCAAACTTCTTCTTCACATTCTGATAAACATATGTCTTCATCTAGGTTTAAACAATCAGTTTCTTGTACGGGAAGACTTGTAACCTCTTTTTCTGCCATGGTGGATTCAATCTTTGATTCTTCAACTACTTGATGGATTGGTGTGGTATTAGCCTCCATAACCGCCTCCTCGATTTGGGACAATAACCACTTCTATTTTGCTTGATATTTTTCAATAGATGACAAGAGCGAATAAGACTTATCTTTTCGCCGTTTCATGTTGAAGAAGATCATACTTGAAGCTCAACAATTCTAACCGACATTCTCGTGATTGATGGGGTTGTGCTAATTCGTGTTCGACTTGGGATAAATGAGATCTTCTTCTAGCTTCCTCAATACCTTCAGATTTATAGATTTCAGAACCCGACCATGGTTGTTGCGTTGGATATTCAGAATAATTTGCTTGACTATACTCCTAATGGTCCCGGTATACCTGATATGAGTTATTACACTCGTCCCGATAGCCTGATTGGTAACCTCCTTGAGAATCCAATGGAGGTGCTCTAAAATGCGAGTAAACTGAATTTGGATGTTCAGTTCTCGTTCGTGAAAGTCTTTGAGCAGCTTCTCTTCTGCGTGCATACTCTTCCTCCCTTTGAACTTCGGCTGGTGTCATAACTCTTGGTACCCCGTGTTCAAACCGTATTTGATTCCCTCCTCGGTTGTAAGAGAATTGTGGTACACCCCAAGGAGGTTGGTTATAGTTCTGCTGTGACTGATATTGGGGATAACTGGGGATACCCAAGGTCACTCTTCGTATTGATCCTCGTAGACTGGTTGAGAGTAATCTATTCCCATATCCATCCTCATATCCTGCAAACGATATGAAAGTTAGAATTATAATTATTATTAGAATAAACATCATGATTTAAATAATTAGACATTCCTGGATTGGGAATATCCCTGATTGTACGAAGATGAGATTCTTGATATGGATGATATATCATGAGTCTTCGTACTCCTCTTCATCTTCTGAATC
Organism: Deinandra increscens subsp. villosa; assembly: GCA_039602395.1. NCBI lineage: Eukaryota > Viridiplantae > Streptophyta > Magnoliopsida > Asterales > Asteraceae > Deinandra > Deinandra increscens. The sequence goes on from JBCNJP010013688.1 coordinate 9,481, forward strand.
CTCCACAATTCGAATTCCACTGGGCAATGTCGGGCAAAATTTGATTCTATGATAATAACTCCCGCAGTTGTAACACTTCTCTTCCTTCACCATGATTATTTCAAAGCACCTGCAAACAATACAAAAACAACGAAACCAACTGCGTAGTACTGATCTAAACAATAAAATAGATGCACTGGAATCGAAATTGGCAAACTCAGACAATTTTTATGATCTTTTTTTTTTTGAAATTAAACGAAATTAATAAAAATTAAAAATTGCAAAAAATATTAAAAATCTTTTTGGTTTTTTTTTTATTGACTAGACAAGCAAAATTAAAATTGTAGAAACAAAAAGAAAATATTTTTGGGTTTTTATTTTTTGTTGAGTTTTTAGAAAAACAAACAAAACAAGAAATTAACTAAAAAAAAACTAAAATCACTAACAAGCGCACGTACTCCCCGGCAACGGCGCCAATTTGATAACGGGTGTCGTGACCGCTATACAAATAATCCTAACTAACCTATAGACAGGGTAAGTCGGGTATCAATCCAGGGGAGTTGGTGGTTATTAGCGACTCTAATTTTCTTAACCTAAGTTACTGTCACTAACTCAGATTAACTACACTAAATGCTAAATGACTTAAACCTAATAACAGAAAATGTAAATTGCCTCTTGGCTGTTGAAATTGAGTTTATATTAATTCTAATGAAACACTAATTTTAACTCGAATTGATAAAACAGTAAATTAAAACGTGACAACCTTAGGATCCCGGTTAGTTAATTCCTAATTCAATTCAGTTAACCTGAATTCAACCCAATCCAACCTAACGATCTATTATCACGCACGTGCTAAAGTATAGTCCTAGAGCTATGCTATGAAAGGTAGTCCGGGAGCGGGGGGCACATATGCAATCAAAACGCAAGATAAATAAACTTAAATCGAACATCCATATGAATCAAACATTGTCACTATGTTTATAGAATCAGAAAATAGACAAAGAATAACTGAAAAGAATGGTATTATGCTAACCGTTCACCATCGGTAATCACTCGGACTTAGCCGGACATTGTAAACATCGAATGAATGTTCAAAACTAAGAAAAATCTCTAAAAAAATGGTTCTGGAACTTCTCAGACGACCACATCCGTGAATGATACGTAAGAACCCTAAAAAAAACGACTAAAAGTGTTTAAATAATGAATGGGATCGAAAATCCCGTTTTTGCCGACTCTGATCCCTCGCATGGCGCGAGGGGATTTCCTTGTGAAAGGCGCGACACGATCCGCCTCTCTGGTCCTTGAATTCTTTTCCTTTGTTTAAATGCGTTCACACCCTTTTGATTCAATTAAAAACCACGTGAACAATACATGGCATACATAGTCATTATTTGCACTTTTCCTTGCTGCTCACGTGAGTTCATTCCTTTGCCTTGTAGTTTATTTGGTACCTACACAATAGTATATCATGAAATATGAATTTACATTCATCATATATAAGCTCACGAATCATGTTCTATTTTTGAACTCTTCATTTATTTCATACTTATTTAAGTAATAATTTAAATCTAATAGCTTTGCAAAATAAATTATATTTCGAGCAGTGAATTCGATAAGTTTTAACTCAACCTAATCACACTATATAAGCTTATTCTCATCTTAACACTTTATTTACAAAAACCGGTTAAATCAATATACTTTATGCCCAACTCGGTGTGTTAGGGAATGATTAATATATAAATAAAATGTACTTTTAAGTCACTCATCAATATTATACATCCCAATTACAGCAACAGTGGTATATCTAAAGCTACAGTTTTACAGTATGGTGTTTTACAGTTTTATAAGTTGCAGTTATTTCTTGGTTAGTTTAAGATTGAAACTTTGGTTAAACTTGCCATTGTACTGTATTGATGTGTGTGCATTTTCCAAAATCACAGAACAACACGAAACCCGCATGATGTGGAGAGGTATACAGGTGGATCTTCATCAGGACCAACAACAATTGTAGCTTTTGGAATATGTTCAGCTGCATTGGGAACAAATGGAGGAGGTTGGTTAGACATATAAAAAGTAGTTAAAGGAATAAAATATACTGCATATGAAATGTATTATTTTGCTAAGGTTACATGTAGTTAGTGCAATGTAAACTAATGTTAACTTTGTAATGTTTGCTCTATATATGAAATGTATTATTTTGCTACAACTGTATTGTATTTTGATTAGGAGGTTAATTGTCATTAATGTGGAAATTAGTGAATCTACAAAAATATATATATATTTTTTTAATTTTCTTTTAATTCATGACGCGCATATATGCGTGTCATAAGCATATTTATGACGGGGGCTTCCTTGACACGCTTTTTATGACACGCTTTGCGCGTCATAAAATGCGCGTCATTGTTCGCGCGTCAAGAAGCAGATGACGCGCATTTTGCGCGTCAAGAGGATTCTTGACCCTGCCTTCCTTGACGCTTATTTGCGCGTCATCTGGGCCCTTTCTTGACGCGCAAAAGCGTCAAGAAAGGCCATTTTTGTAGTAGTGA
>JBCNJP010013689.1:0-12001 GCA_039602395.1 Deinandra increscens subsp. villosa
AATTTATCTGGTTTTGACTTCTTTAATTCAAACATAGCTTTGTATTGTTATTTTTAAATAATGGAGATGATTTATGAATATAAGTGCGTCTTTAGTATGTTCTTTTATGTTTACTTTAATTGCTTGATCTCTTAAAGATAGCATTCAATAGTATATTCTAGCTTGTTTTTTTTGTACGCTAAGGTGACTTTCTTTTTCTTATCTCTCATACTTTATTAAAATCTCTAACGATTTTTTTTTAAGTAAATTACATATATTGCCCTTTATGTTTGGGGTAACTTATGAAACGTGCCCTTTAACCCAATTTATTACGTTTGTCGTCCTTTTTTGAAACACTAATTGCAGAAATAGCCCTTTGTGCCGTTAGTTTAACTTTCCATCCATCTACACGAGGGCAAATTCGTCATTAACCCTAGATCACAAATTCCTTCCACCTTACGTCGCAAACATAATGCGTCGTTCGATCTCCCGCCTCCCAGATTAAACCCTAGTTCGCAAATCATCAGGCAACACTAAAAAATCATTCCTCCCTCCACCGTTCACAAAAAAAAATCGTTCGTCCTATATCGCAAATCCCTCGCCATGGAGCCAGATTATAGAATCAAGGGCCACCTTACCGAAGAAGAAGTTAACAAGCTTTATTGTAAGTGTGTTTCTTGATAAACTTGATTCGATGTTACTGTATTTTGTATCATCTTGTTTATCGAATGAATATATTTTGTATAACTAAAGCTAATATTGTTATAAAAAAGAAATCTGCCCTTAAAGTATTCTACTTGGATGAATAAAACCAAAGATAAAGAATTTCTTAGTTTGCTGATGATCACCATTGCATTATAAGGATGCATAATACATTTATTTTAAGTGTTTGCTGATGATCACCATTGCATTATAAAGATGCATAATACAGAAACCAAAGTTAAATAAATAATTTCTTTGGTTTACTAATAATACTGAAACAAAACTAAGAAATTATGTTGTGAATATGTATTATGCATCACTTTGCTTTCACTTTTGCATTTTCATACCTTTTTGTATTTAGAAAACCAAAATAATGAGAAGAGATGACCTAATACAATGCTATCATTTGTATGCATATTCTTTCAAATCATCGATTGATTCATTAACATCCAAAGCAAAATAAAAAAGTTAAAGTAAATGACATAAAGCAAACCCTTTATTATCCACCATCCACAACAGCAGAGATCATCGGGTGTTTCATTTGGTTGTTCAAGTTAGGGCACTCTCTAGAGAACCTTCATTGTGGAAAATTGCCTCATTCACAACTTCAATTTATTTTGGCAAATAATTGGTAGAAAAATAAAGGGCTAAATCTGCAATTATTAAAGACTTGGATGGACAAAGACCAAATTACCCTTGGGGTTAACGGTTGAGATGGACAAAAGTTTAACAAAGGGCTATTTCTGCAATTAGTGTTTCAAAATAAGGACGATAAACGTAATAAATTGGGTTAAATGGCACGTTTCATAAGTTACCCCAAACGTAAAGGGCAATATATGTAATTTACTCATTTTTTTTTTATCTTACTCAACTATTCTAGTCTTGATAACAAAGGACCGAAATGTGAAAAGGTCTGTTAGTGCCTAAGGGTCAAAATGGGTAATAGTCAGGTAAACTTGAATTTGAGAAATAAAAATCATCCTACGGGTTGGATAATGATTTGAATATAATGGTCATTTAAAGACTCAAATGTGTTTTATGAAATGAATCAAAGACTTTGTCAAGTTCAAGTTTAATGAAACCATGAGAAGAGTCTTAAGTGGATCAACGGGTGCAAAATATGGATATTGAAAAATCCGTAGCAAAGTTTGAGTATGATTGATTATGAATGCTTCTTAATTAATTTAAAATTGGTTAAAATGTGTAGGGGATGAATACCTGCACTTCTATGCAAGAAATGAAATGTGATGGGTACTCACATGTCTAAATGGGTTAATTGGGTTGGATATAGTTCAACATAAAATAAAGATTTGTGGTCGGTACTATTGAGGCCAATAACACAAGAAGTAGTAGTTGACCTTATATGTGACTATGTGTTGTATACTTGTATTTATGATTAGAGGTGCAAATATGGAATCGATTCCTGGTCCCGAATCGGTTTCGAATTGGTTTTCGAATCGATCCAAATCGATTCCGGCCGAATCGGTTCTCGAATCGATACGAATCGAATCGATTCCCATCGATTCCTGGTTCACAGCTCCAAATCGATTCCAAATCGATTCCTCCCAGAATCGATTCCAAATCGATTCCTCCCAAATCGATTCCAAATCGATTCCTCCACAACTCACATATATCCGTTAATCTAGCCGTTGCCAACGGCTATAGAGCCGTTATATAGCCGTTTTAATCATTTTTTTCACCATTTTGACCCTATAACTTTGTATATATACCCCCATTTTCAATTACAAACATTACCCCACTTCTCTAACACTCAAAAACACTTAAACACACAAAATTTATCACAACAAATCACAAATGGCCGGTTCTAGTCACAATAGCAATGCCAACTTTGTTGGTAGTGGTGATGATGATTTCTCCGTTGTGAAGATCCTACCAACAAAGAGAGACCCGACTTTGTTCGGTGTACATTATGATTTGGTTGAATTGAAGAACGGCCTCACAAAGGTGCGGTGTAGGCATTGTGAAACGTTTTTCCGAGGAGATGCCAACGCGGTGCTAAGAAACCACATCAACTTATATTGCAAAGCAAAGAAGAGTAACCCGAGTTCGGATCAAACTCAACTTGGACCCGATGGAGGCATATGGAATTTCGATCCGGAGATGGTTCGGGAACAAATGGCGAACTTTGTGATTCAAGAAGGCTTGCCATTTGATCACTTTGACAACCCGCGCTTGACACGCTTGATTCAACAAACGCTTCAACCACGTTATCGTCACGTAAGTCGTACAACTCTTAGAAACGATTGTGTAAAAAGATGGAGGCAAGCAAAAAAACAATTAGTTTTGGGTTTTGAAAATTTAAATACCGGAGTCAACTTAACTACCGATGTTTGGTCGGCTCCGCATGGTTTACCCGATTCGTACCTTTGCGTTACCGCACATTGGGTTAATCCCGATACGTGGCAAATGATGAAACGAACCATAGCTTTTGAAAAGTTTGACTATCCGCATGACGGTGACAACTTGTTTTACATTTTGGATAGTGTTATTCAATATTTTAAACTTGAAGGAAAAATATTTTCAATCTCTTTTGATAATGCTTCGAACAACACAAGTGCGGTTCAAAAACTAAAACTAAAATATTCACCGATTTGTCACGGTGTCTTTTTCCATACTCGTTGTGTCGCACATATAATTAACTTGGTTGTGCAAGACGGGTTAAACGTTGAAGGTATTAAAAATATAAAAGATGATTTTAGACAAATGCTAAAAGATGTTTTCCATAGTGGAAAGAAAAGGTATACCGAATATCGTCGTTTTTGTCGCGATACGGGTTCGCTCTATTTGGGACCCAATTGGGATGTTCCAACTAGGTGGAACTCGACATGGAAAATGTTGGATTGTGCGGTTAGGCAAAAACCTTCATTAGAAGCGTTTCATGACGAACTTGCTCGAAACGGTCTCGTTGTAACATTTCCTACTTCGGGTTGGGAAACTATTAAAAAATTAACCGATTTGCTTGAAACTTTTAAAACCGCCACTACATATTTGTCGGGAGTTTACTATCCCACGAGTAACTTGGTACTTCACCAATTGTTTTATATGTGTGGTAAACTAAATGAGTTTGAGTTTGAAGGTGAGAATTTTGAAAATATGCTTGGTCCTATGAAAGACAAGATTAAAAAATATTTTGAGGATTTGCCGGCTTGCTTCACTTGTTCTCTTGCTTTGAATCCTTTTTTCAATACGTCCGGTGTTGAAGTTGTAATTGAAGATATCACAAATGCTTTGAACCTATATGAAGGTGATGCTAATTTCGCCGAAAAGGCAAAAGAACGTTTTAACTCACATTTTCAAAACTTGTATGAAGTTTATTATCAAAAGTATGGAAATATAAGCAACATACATGAGGCAATGAGTTCGGCAACGGCTACTAGTTCAAAAACAAGCAAAAGCCGAAATCTTTTGAACACGTTAAGAAACGTGAGTAGTAAACGGGCCAAAAGTAGCACCCCGAGTAGTGAATTTGGGAGATACAAAGGGACCAATTTTCTTGATCTTCTAAACACCGATGAGTTTGATAACTTTGATATTTTGGCTTGGTGGAAAGAGCATCAAACACAATTTCCCGTTCTTTCCGCCATGGCCCGAGACCTACTAAGTGTCCAAGCTTCCACGGTAGCTTCGGAATCCGCTTTTTCTCTTAGTGGCAGGGTTTTATCTATCCGGAGGACGAGGCTCACTTCCGAGTCGCTAGAGGTTTGCATTTGCTTGAAGGATCACCTAGACGCAATGGAACGTGTACAAAACGTTTCTAATCTTGAAGGTGAAATTGAAGTGGAGACGGCCGTACACGAAGACGAGGTAGCAACGGGGGATTCGATTCCACTTTCCGATGAAGAAGAACAAGCGGACTTACGACAAGCGAAAGATCGAGCTACGGCGGCGGCGGCAATGGAATAAACTCGACCATAAACGTTTAGTCGAGTTATCAACTTATCAATATCATAGTTTGTATTTTCCTTTCAAAAACATCTATCTTTGTGTCGGTTTAAGTTTGAACAAGTTAGGATTGCAATGTTTAATCTTTGAATTCAATAAACATGTGTTTTTTTTTAGTTTTTTATGAAGTTTAAAAAAAAAAATTAAAAATGCGAACGAATTGGTAGGAATCGATTCTGGGTAGGAATCGATTTCAATTCGGAATCGAATCGATTCCTACCAATTCGGGAATTCATCTGCAAAATCGATTCCTGAATCGAATCGATTCGGTCAAGAATCGATTTTGACCAGAATTGATTTGGTCAGGAATCGATTCCTGAACCGAATCGATTCGTGTTTGGAATTGATTTTTGCACCTCTATTTATGATTAGTTGTATTCTTGGCTTAAAACGGGTCAATCAGAATTATAAGTGGATAAATCAAGGAGGTGAATCGATGAAATGTCTAATGAGATTGTTACGCATATATTATGTGTTAAGTATGCATATTGATGAGTTTTGGAAGATTTCAGGTATAACTGGAGCTTTCAAGAATGCTGAAAATGAAATTTGTATGCAAGGCTAAAAACTGCAAAATAATTCCAAGTACAAGTGCAACTCAAAAACTTGGAAACTTTATGTGAAATTAGCCTTGTCACGTCACGCAAAGGTGTCCCAAAAGAGGTCGCGACCCGCGAAAGTCATCGCAACACTCAAGAGATGTTGAGGGGACTTGTCATGACACACGACAACTCCTAACAAGCAAAACTAAATTGTTGTTGGATACATATTGATTTCCTTTATGGTTTTCTATGATTATAATATCATAAATACTAATGTGTGAGGTGTTTGTGTTAGGTAAAAGGCATGGCTAGCTTACAGATCAAGATCAAGTCCAAGCGAAGAATTGAACACGTGAATACCAAGTATTTTTGTGATGTTGTAAAGTAAGAGAGAATTGGATTTTATGTAGTGTCGCAGTAACAAATATGTCGTATTTGAGTAATTGATGTTACTTGTAGCTATCAACTTAGAAACTTAACAAGTGTTAATGAATTGCCGGTTATTGAGTTAGTAAACATGTCTCGTCAACTAAGTTTTATGTATCCATCTTGTAAATGGAGTTATATTTGTAAAGTAAACTCTAACTTAACATGTAATAGTCGAAAATTTTTCTGGGACCAAAATACAGGATGTATTAGAACTAACGTCTTAAATAAAAGGACTACGTTAAATCTTAGGGTTTAACGACATGGGTGTTACACAGATCAATCAAAAGTGGACATGTCTAGGTAAACATTGTCAAGGTTTTACCCCTAAATTTACCTAAATCAATTTATACTAAACATTATAAATATAAAATAAAAATATATGGTTACATTTTCCATTTCATATCTAACTCATGAAATTATAGGTCAATCTCCGATACATCTTGGTCTATCTAAACGTTACATGTTTAACTAAACGTGTTTTTTTACTCAAGGTGATCCAGAGTCTATTTAGACAACCTATTTGTCTAAATTTTATGTTAATGTGGGGCTAACCCACTTGGTAGATGTGCTTACCTCTTAGTTAGAGGTCCTAAGCAGTGGCGAACCCAATAATTTTTTTTCATTGAGGCTCGAATTTTTTTGGGGTCCAGTTGTCTATCGCCATATACAAAAAAAAATAATTATACATTTTGGTTCGGGTCAGGTCGGGTCATACATACTCACCCGATGAATAAACAAATAAAATATGTAACGCATAACAAAAGTAGCAAAATATGACAATTTGGAAAATAGAAATACAATATATCTAATGTTGCTCTCTTCACATTTTTATTTTTTTAGGCATGTCCATCACATCATCTTTGGAAATATTTTCAAGCGACTCTTTTTTTTTTAATATAACATATTCAACAATCACTTAAATGTTCATCTTCAATTGGTTACGTAAATCAGACTTCACATACTTTATCACAAAAAAAGCACCTTTCAACACTTGATGTTGCCACATATATAACAAAAATGAACTTCAACTAACGATATACCAATGTAAATGAATGGTTTTTTTTCCAACTTTCAACCATTAATATAAATTAATGGGCAAAAGGTATTGGGTAATTGGATATTATATATACGAGATCTGCGACCCGCACGTTGCAGCGGGCGAGGCATCATTTTCGGGTGTAATTCTCTTAAGTCTGATGATGTAACATGGAGTTAAAGTTGAAATAGGTAATTAGCATCACACAGGTGTTATAAGTAGCATTACATAATTAGTTAGTGTTCAACATCAGAATCTATTCCGGCAGAAAAGAAATGTATCTAACAGTCACTCTGAAATGACATTTTTTGCCTTCTTCCTCCTGCTATACTCTTGTGTAGAGGATTCCTGTGTTCCTGTAAAATGTTTTGCGTATATAGTAGTTAAGATTGCAAGGAATTTTTTGTTTTTTTAAGTATGTTGTTGTGTAGGTGTTTACCTGGATCATCTCTTGGTTGTTTTCTTGAGATTTTGGCTGCTGGGGTTGCGGGGGCGGTTGCTATAAGTCTATGTTAGATGTCTTCAACTTCTTGCATGCCAGTGGCATAATCAACCTCTAATGTCTTTTGGATTGAAGCATCCTTGTTCTTATGCATTGAAAAGGAGTAGATCTTCTCCTGACCTGCTAATGACAAAATTGGATTTGGAACAACCTTTGGATCTTCATAACCATTCTTCAACACCATGGTTTCACAATCAATTCCAACAGCCTGTGTCATCGCATCGTCAAAGAAGACGACTGCTAACGTAGTTGTTCCATCATCCAATGTACCGTTGACACAATATCTGGTAGATGTAGATTATATGTTAATAGAATATGAGTAGTATTCCGTGTCTACTAAATTTTATTTGTTATTCCATGTTTAGTGCTTACGTATAAACGGGATTGTCTATTCGGCCGCAATGCTTACATAGGAGATAATCTTCTTCTGGACGTAACGTATCATCGCAATCTGAGTTTGGGCACTTACGTCGATACCATTTTCTGTAGCCATGAAATTCTTTGACAGCTGCCTTGCATGCAAATCTGTAATTTTGATATCAGTTGTAAACTTGTGTTAGTATATTTTCTTTTCAATAATTTTTTTAAGTTACTATGTCCATATATGTACTGTCTTTTGCTTACGTCTATGGAATCTGGATTCATGGAGACAACATTTTGAAGGGTGGTGATATTGTCTCTGATGTCCTTGTCGGTTTGCTGACCGTAGACTATGGTTTGTGCCTTGGGCATCCTCTTTAGCTTTTGCATTGATTCTTTGTAATCTTCAACAGGAGGTTCTATCTCGACAGTTGTTGCTGATGTAGATTCAAGCTGTAGCTTATCTGTATGAATGTAGATTTAATATCGTTTAATAAGTATGTTAAATGGTATGGTAAAAGAAGTTTTATGTATGTATTCTACCTGCATGTGTAGTTACTATCAAAGAGGTTATGGCTATAACCATTCCAGGTGTCAGACTGTTTACATATGTGTAACCAATGTCTTCCCATAGTGTTATCTCAATTACCTGGCCAGTGTTTATGTAAACTATAAGTTATGGACGATCACATAGAAAGTTGATATGTTTGGAAAATGAGTATCATTTGCATCTGTACCTTAAGTCAATGGCTGAAATTTTCATTAGGTTATAGTCCTTCTTTTCATCAATGAGCTTGTGCTTTCAACCCTGCAAAGATAATCTATAGTATTCCAGGTATGTAAGCATATGGTAATGTAATGTAATGTAATGTGGATAGTTAAAGGTGTATGGTTTATAAAAATGTTCACATACAAAAATAGTACCTGCACTTGGACATACAACTACAATAACCTGCAATAGTGCAAAACACCAAGAGAAAAGAGTAGCATTAAAAAGTAATCTAACCTTATATGGATTTAAGCTAACATGTATGGATGTAGGTTACAGACACAACAAAACAGTCAATAAAGGCCAAGTAATTATTGTCTCTAAAAACATAGAACATCAGATGAAAGAATAATATCCTTAAAAGACCTTAAAATTCAATTAGTTAACCATATATGAAGCACTAACTGTTTAATTGAGAGTATGCTTTTTCACCATATCATAAAAAATTCTGTATTTGTGTTAATCTGAAAGTAGCAACAGCAAGACATGTAGGTAGTAGAAACTGGAGTAATTCAAATGGGTCCTATGAAACATCAGATGTACAGTTTAATATTCATGGATTACAAATGAAATAATTTGCTTCTAAAAGCTATAAAGTTTGATCTACAGCCATTTGATTGCTTAACTTTTGCAATATCTTGGTCCTTGTGTGTTTGAACTACTAAACCAAATAGCAATTCTGTGGAGTACTTTTAAGGAAAACATGAGACAAACCAAAAAAATACTTAGATATAGACATTATTCAAGAGCAAAGGAACCAATTCGATAGGGACTTGACCTTAATTAAGAGACAGTAATACTGTTTTTAATAACTAAAGAGCAACAACGTTTCAATAAGAGATGAACCACACACATTCCAGCTTCTACATATGTTCAGCTTTTGTTTTTAAGTTTTGCATCTAATATATATCTGTAAACATAGAACAGAAGTGAAAGGCAATTAGCAAGTAAACATATAGTATCTATTGTTTAAAAAGTATTATGAAAGCAGACATTAAAGTAACTACTCTTGAGGGGCAACCAACAAATTTTCTTTTTAATACAAAAGGAATAAAATCTCTTAAATAAACTGTAACTTCAAAGAACTGGAATTTAGAAAAGTGGGCTTGGAATACAAATATGCCAAAATTAATTGCAGTTGAACTTTCAAACTCTTGTTAGCAGTTAACCGGTTCTACCTGCAATAGGCTTGACCGGCCGCTTAAACGAAGTGACGGACGATTTAAAGGTGGTAAACCAAAGGGCCACATGTTCAAGATTCCAGTTAATAAACTAAACACCAACATGAAGAAGCAAAGATCAGTTTACACGAAAATACTTCAAGAAAAGATGACCAAAACCATAAGTAAAACAGAATTAAAAACTAAAAGAAACCTATCTAGAAAAAAATTCAAGGTAAAGAAATTATACATTACCTGTACTTGAAAGCACAACTGTGATAATTTACAAAGCAATCAAATAAAGGCATAAGAAATACTGCGTGAAATAAGAAAAAAAGAATTGAAGGCAGTTTACTTAAGTGACCACCAAAAAAATTAATTATAAACAAATAAGACAAATAAATACATACAACTCAAAACCATAATTAAAGAATTAAGGAAAAAAACTGAAGCCAGTTTACCTAAGTCAAGAAAATAAAAGTTAATTATACACTAATGAGACTTAAAAAAAGACATATAACTCAAAACCAAAATCATAACTAAATCCAAAGTAAAAACTCAATATCAATTACCTGCACCTGAAGGCAAGACATCAACAAACTCAAAAGTAGCATAGAAAGCAATAAGAGTCGAGAGATCTTAACTGAAGAAAATTATGAAGGAAAATGAAAGAAAATAAACCGCATGCATCCATAAACATCCATTAACTAAGGAATACAAACATGCACTCAAACCTAATCAGCTGATAAACCACATGCATCCATAAACATCAATGAAATCAAATGCATAAAAGCATAAATAACAACCTTAAAGGTCAGTAAATACACAAACTAAATCAGTAAACACAAACATACGACACAATGAAAGAATCATACATAAGGCATCCCCAAATCAGAAAATTAATGCGATAACTAAAACTGAAATTAAACATGATTTTAGCAGAGAAGACTAATATTCAAAGAGAAAGCATAAACAAACAACTACAATGAAATCCTCAAAAACTATTCATTAACGAAAAACCAAATTGAACAATAGGAACAAAAGAAGAAGACAAACGGGAAAAAAGCCCTAAAAATTAAGCAAACATGAACGTAAGTAGGAGCAGCAGTACCTGAATCCAAATAGAAGACCGGCGAAAAACCGTGAGCGAAGAGAAGAAAGCAGATTAAATAGAAGAGATAAATGAGGGAAAAAATAGACACGTATATGATAAGTGTCAAAAATCTAAGAAAGACAGTTGCCCTTCCCTTGGGAAAAATAGACACGTATATGATACGTGTAAAAAATCTAAGAAAGACAGCTGCCCTTGGGAAAGGTTCAGACTACAAAAAGAAAAATAAAGGTTTAAACGGATGAGTGCTGAAAAGATTCGAACACTACACCACCCGATCGAAATGCGGAGCTCAAACCAACAGAGCAGAGACACGATCGCTTAATAAGACCAGAAAACGTTTATATATATAGTAAAGAAGGTTCAAAAGTTGAAAAAAAAATTAACAAAGAAAAAGAATGCCACGTGTCATTGTATGAAAATATGCCACGTGGCAGCACCACCTTGTCCCACGTGTTATGAATAGTGCTCTAGCTGTGTACACGTCAGCAAACTCAATTGATATATATATAATTACAATGGGAATGCAAAAGACATAGTAAACTTTTTTGTTTTTGTATATTGGCCACACAATTTTGTTAATTTGACATTTTCTACCCTTAAATTTAAACACTTAGTTTGTTTTTTTTGTTTTTTTTTTTTGCAAGTTTGCTACTTTGATATTTTCTACCCTTAAACTTTGACACTTTGTTTTTTTAATGGAATAGTAACTTTATGTTCTTATAGTTTGGTCACATATGTTTTATACTTTTATGTTTTCTACTTTTATGTTTTCTACCCCATAACTTTTAAAGTTTTTTTATGTTTTAAGTTTTGTGGTTTTCTACTTTGGCTACGAAACTTTTAACTTTTCTACTTTTGTTTTTTAGTATACTTTTATGTTTTATATCTCTTAACTCTTTAACTTTTATTTTTTTTTATTAAACTACTTTCATTTTTGGTATACTTTTAGAGTTTTTGACTTTGACGACGACTTTTTATAGTTTTATACTTCGACGACACAAATTTTAGACTTTGACTTTTTATTCCCCTAAAATTTGTTACTTTAACTTTTTAAGTATACTTTTTTTTATATAGTTTTATACTTTGACAACACAACTTTTAGAGTTTGACGTTTTATTCCCCTAAAATTTCCTACTTTCGTTTTTTTAGTATACTTTTTAAAGTTTTATACTTTCACCACGAAACGTTTAGACTTTTATATTTTATACCTCTTAACTCTTCTACTTTTGTTTTTTAGTATACTTTTAAAGTTTTTGACTTTGGTCAACACTTTTTTATAGTTTTATACTTTCACCACATTACGTTTTTTACTTAAACTGACGGGTAAATGAGTAGCCCGTCGCGAAGCGCAGGTGGGTCACAAGACAAATAAAACTGAACGACCGTATTATTGCAGGCCCGCCGCAACGCGTGGATGAGTCTACAACTTATTGAGTTACAATAAG
>JBCNJP010013690.1:0-12000 GCA_039602395.1 Deinandra increscens subsp. villosa
AAAACTCGTGTTGTAACTTATACCCTTTATCGGTAGCGAAAAAAATAAAGGGTTGTTGTTGGCGGAGTTCACCGGAGTTCGTCGGAGTGCTCGTCGGCCCTCTTTGGTCCAACCGGTGGCGGAGGGTTGTAGGTGGTGGTGGTGGGATGGTGGAAAATGATGTGAGGATGAAGGTGGTGATGTGGCAAGGGTTTAAAAAAATAATAAATAAATAAATATTCACATCACTTGCCACGTCATCAAAAACTTAACGGTGTTAAGTTTTTTAACGACGGGACCACTATCAGTAAATATGATGAAAGTTGAGACCAATTGGGGGTTATTATTAAAAGTGAGATTATGTAGTGGCCAACACTCAAAACTTAGGATCGTTTAAATCCAATTTTCCTAAGAAAAAAAGTTATAAAAATTCTTATTTAAGTGGCCTAGAAAAGAAAAAGAAAAAAACTCAAGGGTGATATGGTCTTTCACTTTAGCACTTGCTGGCAAAGTGAAAAAAGGACCAAAAGGGTAATTATACAAGTTGTAATCGTATATAGGGAACGAATTAAAATAATCATGTGGGCTACAATTCCATGGGCTAATATTTGATGATTGAGCTTGACTTATGGTGGGCTTATGTTGAGTCTTGCAACTGGGCTGACTCTCTAGCAGCCGACAATGACCGCCAATTAGCGGAGACACACGACGATTAGTGGTGGTTTCGCGGTGGTTTAATTCCAAGAGCACGGACAAGGGGGTTATCATTTTTAACGATCGAGGTGAGTATCATGTGTCATGTTTTAAACTCTTTAAAATATATTGGGTTGAGTCACATACCGAGTTTTAAGGTTAAGCGTTTTTTGAAGTAAAATGGGTGACAAACATTTAGCGAAGGTTGAATGAGTTGGAGCCGAAAGTGTGTGAAGTGTGTGCGAGTTTTAACATGTTTAGTTGTAGTCTTGTAGAGTTGTTTTTTTTATTTTAACTTGTGACATTGTTAAATGCGTGTCAAGGTGTGTGAGTTTTATAAATCCCAAGTGGTTGTTTTGGCTCACAAGTTGGTTTAAAAAAATATATTTTTAAACAAAGTAGTTATGAAGTTCTGTGTTAATTATTGGCTTGTGTGTTAGATAATCCAAGTGAAGTTTGTGAAGCTATGGAAGTGTGGATGTGTGAAGTATTTGAAATATATGCATGTGGTTAATGTTCTAAATGAATTAATCATTTAGCTTATAAAAGCCATTTTAGATAAGTTTTTGAGGTGTGGTATTTCACAAAATCTTTTTGTGTTGATGCGAAATAACGTATGGTTAGTTGAAGTCTAAGTGAGATGGCACGAATGATGTTCAAGTGAGGTGGCTCAGATAAAGTGCACATGATGTGTGATATAGTGGTAGTTGATTCTAGGAGTTGAAGCGAAGTTACAACTGACTTGATCAGACATAAACTTTATCACCTATTCAACTTAATCGAGTCTAAAATCCTCAATTTATCAACCAAAAATAAAATCAAGATTAAAGCTAGCATGGAATAAGTCAAAATATTCATCCAAAGATAAAAAATAAGATTACAAATAAAAAACCAACATAACACACCATTCATCAACATAAATCATCAAAATAATATCGATTTAATCCAAACATAAATGTTTACGGTAGATTAGTTCATAACTGAATGAAAAACACTAAGGTCGTGTTTGGCGCGCCATAAGCTAGCTTATAAGCTAGCTTATCAGCTAGCTTATAAGCTAGTTTTTTGACGTTACCAAACGGAGCTTTTTAAAAAAGATAGTTTTTTTTAAAAGCCCCGTTTGGTAACGTCAAAAAGCTAGATTATAAGCAAGCTTATAAGCTAGCTTTTGAAAAGCTAGTTGGAGTAGCTTTTCAACTAGCTTTTATAATATTTCCAGTTTTACCCTTCCCTAATATTTTGTTTTTAAATTTTAATTTATTTATATACGTTTACTTTTATGTCATTTTACATTTTTCAGCGAGTTTTTACCAAACGTTATTTTTTATCAGCTAGCTTATCAGCTAGATTATAGTTTATCAGCTAGCTTTTCAGCTAGTGCGCCAAACACAGCCTAAATTCAGTTGTAGTCTGTAGGTGTTCATGACGAAAACAAGAATAGCAAAACAAAATATAATGAAAATTGCATATGCTACCTTTCGAACGCTCATACTATACTAGAATCCTTCAATCTTCGTGAAAGATTTGAATGTTTCTCCTAGGTAACAACTCGATTTAGGGTTTTTGGCCCAAGAAGTCATATACCCTCGAAAACCCCAAAAGTTTTTAA
Source organism: Deinandra increscens subsp. villosa (assembly GCA_039602395.1). NCBI lineage: Eukaryota > Viridiplantae > Streptophyta > Magnoliopsida > Asterales > Asteraceae > Deinandra > Deinandra increscens. The sequence goes on from JBCNJP010013690.1 coordinate 2,282, forward strand.
TTTATAGCAGTTGATCTCATGACGACACACAACCATGTCCAGGGACACGCACATGATTGTGTGTGGCCTGGTTTTGGATTACGTGTGACAGTCACATTTTTGTTTGTCAGGGTAACATTACCACTCACGACTTTACACTTAATTAAAATGGTTGTGTGTCAAGTCCCCACAATCATGTTCGATCTTTGTTCCCGGTAACACATGGTCATGTGTGAGACCACATAACTATAACTCTAATTTCAACTTTTTTTTAATCTAATATGAGGTCAACTGCATCGGTGCATTTTAAGTTCACTATAATTCATACTAATTATATTAAAATTGCACCGATAGTGGTATGAAAGATGTAGTTCGAATGGTTTTTATATTTTTTATAAACCTTGAGATGGATTGAGCTAATATGGTGTGATTAATTGATAAAATAAGTTCATCTAAATATGATTGGGATGCATCATTAGCATTTGGTTTAAATACATTATTTTAGATAATGTATGATGTTTGTTTGGTGTTAGTGCAGCACATCTTCGAGAGAAGCAAAAGAGTTTGATTTGATTTTATGATCAATTCATAAAGGAGCATAAGAAGTCACGTGGATGGTGGATGAATTGCACTACTACAATTAATTTTCAATTGAGCTTGCAAGTGGGATTAAACAAAAGAAGCATGGTCCACGTATGAGAACCAGCAATAAAAATATCAAATTGTGGAATGCCCACCGTACCATACGCTCACAGGCGTACCATACGCCCAGCCCACTCAAAATTCAGCGTATGGCTTCCGAGGTCTCAGTACAAAATGGGCGTATGGCTAGGGACCCAGCGTACCATACGCCCGGTGGCGTATGGTACGCCCGCGCACGTATTTTTTGACGGTTTTCAGCATTCTTGGACGGGAATTAAAAGGGTATTTCACAAGTTTTTCAAGGGGAGTCGGCCAGAGAAACATTGGGGACGATTTTTGGGCTTCTAATACTCCGTGACAAAGCGTTAGAAGATCAAATCAAGCAAGATCATCACTCAATTTCATCAAATCTCATCATGTTCATCAATTTCATGAGTGGCTAAACTCATATTGATCACAATCAGGTTTTAGGGTTTGGCTTTGCTGAATATTATTTGGTTTTAACTTGTTTTAAACATTGATTTTGTTTCTATTACTTAAGCGCTTGGTAATTGAAGTTTATCTATGTGTTCATGTATGCGAATGATTGTAAGACAAGCTTTTCGATCACATATCAATGCATTACCCCTTTCATTTGGTTTTTATCATTGAGGAGCAAGGTGTATTTGATTGTAGAGTCTAGTTTTGTTGATGGTTATGTTGTCTACCTCATGTAATCTTTTTCATTCGGTCTAGAATCGTTGAATCAAAGTTGCATGAATGGTGTATTCCTTAATCATACATTGTTGCATATGTTGAACTAGGTTATGTCTATGTAATCTATTAATACATTATTGAATCAAGTGATATCTCAGTTAGCCAACCCGAACCTAGTTGTGATCATCTCTTCTTTATTGCATTTTTCTTATCAAGGTCATACTTAGTTAATCAATCAATCAACAATCAATTTTTCATTATGTTAGTAGTAGAAATCAAATTGAACTACACACCAACCACTAACTCCTCGTGGATTCGACAACCCACTTACCCTTACTAGTTAATCAAGTGAGGCTATTTGGAACACACAAACTCTCTTTTATTTTTGATCGGCACTTCGACGTCGATCAGTCACACTGTCAAATCAGAATCAAAATAGAACCAAAAGTATGAATCTAGGCATTTAAAAAGGTTAAAAAATATTATATTTAAATAAGTTTGAAAATGTACCTTTTAGTTACTCCAAGTGTGTTTAAATCCGTGTGTCACATACTACTTATCTTCATCATGAATATCTTAATAAGAATTGAAGTTTAATGATCTATATATGTAAAGTAAAAAAATAAGTTAAATACGAAAATTATCTTTCAAATACAGAAACGAATACCGTATTGTAAATTTCCGTTGCCTCAACATTGTGCGAGTTTTGTACCAGTATCTAACAAATAAAGATAACCAGTGAATAATGATGTTCAACATTTGTTTAGTCGGGTGACCTATTCGATCGACATACTTTTCTAAAATTAATCTGATTATAACCTAATACAATTACGTACTATCTTTTTTCTTTTCAAATCCAACGCACTATACAAATTGACGCCTTATTGTTGCATCAATTCGACCCGTATATAATATATCTAGATACCAAGATAGAAGGACACGATTGGTGTTGTTGGTTGATGGCGACATGCATATACTCGAAAGAATAATGGAGCTTGAATGGGGGACCCGGTTTGAAAACGGGTTTGTGATGAAGACAATGAGCCCACGTGTGTGTGATTGATAAAAACAGGATGTTTGATGTCTACTTGTCACCAAACACCACCAATATTTGAGACTTTAGGTACGACAAAGGTACATTCCTCCTATCCTCCTCCGTAGATTCCCTATACTTTATACAAAAAGTAAAAAACCACATTCTTTGTATATAGTTTTGATATCTTAAACATTAAAGCATAAAGCATGATGAAACGTTCCGATTATAGTGTGGGCATATATAATGTATGTATATATGTGTAGGGTCTTGGTGGTAAAAGTAAAATTGCATTAATTTTAATGTTATTTTACTAATTTTATGAAAATAACGTACAAAGTGATGGACGGTTAATAATGCATCATGTGGTGGAGTTGGATAGACGGAAGATAAGGGGTACATGTATCAATCGTCTTTGTCCCGATTTGCTGAGTGTTATGTGCCTTATGTTCGAGGCTTGATGCAATACTACGGAGCCGAGGGTCTCATTGGAAGCAGTCTCTCTATTCCTACGGGGTAGAGGTTATAAGATTGTTTACATCTTACTCATCCTCAGACTCTACCTTAGATTTGTTATTGGTAAAGATTTGCTGAGTATGATGTGTTGGAAATATCCTACATAATGTGGCCTATAGATCATTAACTTCACCATAAAGACATAAGTAAATTAATATGTAGATTTATGATGGATATAACTACACAAGAAATATGAAAGGTTTCCCTTTAGATGCTTGGGACTCTTGAGATCACATAGGGGGCTTATATATAACACCACATAACTCTCTCTCTAGAACACACAACTCCATCTTAACTTACAAGCATCATAAAGGGAATCGACTCCTAAAAGATCATGGCGTCTTCTTCTTCAACCTCTAAGTTATCATTCCCTGCAAGTAAGTCATGTTCATGTTGTTTAATTATTATAGATTATGATTGAATTGGTTATCGATCTGCTCATCGATGTTGTCCGTATCACATGGATTAATCAACATGTGGTATCAGAGCCACGGTTGACTACCAATTTAATCATATAAATCGGTTTAATAATTTACTTATCGATGAAACAATAGCCGGAAGTTTTTTCTGCAACTCGATTTAGAGATTATTGATTCAAGTGTTATGAATAGTTTATTGGCCATCATCATTTAGTTCTTTAGCTTTCCGCTAAAATAATTAATATCGATTTTGATGGAGTGTATATGAAAAGAACTAATTATTTGGCCAATTAATCAATTTAATTTATGAATGATGTAATTTAAATTTTTGATAATTATTCATTGAATGAATCTTATTTCGGTTAGTTTCAAGAATTCGAAGAATTCCAAAGTTTTAGAATTATTCAAATGAGTTATTTTTTATTTTATTTTTTAAAAATTAAGGCTGTAATTCATCCGTATCTAATTCAATATTAAATATTATACGTACTTAAAAATTTTTTGGGTTTTTTTTTTGAACCCATCTATGTATTGATGATAATGAAGCCTTAAGTACCTAATTTGTTGTTTATGATTTTATCATAATACGCTACTTAATCAAATAAGGATGATTTATAATGCCCGACAAGGGAGATGGTTGGCCCAAATTGGAAATCATATGATTTGCATTGAAATTTTACCAACACTATTTTATGTGAATATGCCCATTATTAAATAATAAACCCAAAGGCTAATTGTCTGATGATGTGTATGATAATTATCAAGGTAATATGCACATGTATTACATATATGCCCATAGGCATTGTGTTATTTTATGTACCCTATTTCATTTATCACACATATTCATAACACTTGAATGTTGGTCAAAGCCAAAGCGAAGCCAACATTCAAGTAGAACCTTACATAAATTATGTTCATAATGTTTGAGTATTGGTCAAAGCCAACGCGAAGCCAATGTTCAAGCAGAACATTATCAGAACTCGTTCATTATACTTAAATATTGGTCAAAGCCAAAGCGAAGCCAATGTTTAAGTAGAACATTACCTGAACTTATTCATAATACTTGAATACTGGTCAAAGCCAACGCGAAGCCAGTGTTCAGGCAAAACATTACCTAAACTTGTTCATAATGCTTGAATATTGGTCAAAGCCAACGCGAAGCCAACATTCAAGTAGAACTCAATTTGTCTATTATTTTGGTGTTATAGTAGACTATATCCTCAATTGTTCTGAACTTTTCCTGCTTTGCTTATTTATCCCATATTATAGATCACTTAAACTCTTCTAAATTTTCATATCTCACTTATCTCAATTCAGCATCCACTCTAACTCCAAATCTAGGGGTTGAAACTCTGACCGGTGCAAACTTTCCTTCATGGAAAGATTCTGTGAAACTCACTCTTGGTATGTTGGATCTTGACTATGCCTTGAGACATGACACTCCTGCTGCTCTTACTGACAAAAGTTCTGAAGAAGAAAAACAAAAGCATGAAAAGTGGGATAGGTCTAATAGAATGTCTCTGATGGTTATCAAGAATTCCATCTCTGTTGCTATCAGGGGAGCTATTCCTGATTCTGATAATGCTAAGACTTACTTGGATTCTGTGGAGGAACAATTCAAGGGGACTTCTAAGGCGCACGCAAGCACTTTAATTCTGAAGATGCTTACTACAAAATATGATGGGATTGGTGGTGTGCGTGAGCATATAATGATGATGAGCGACATGGCCCACAAACTAAAGGGTTTAGACATGGAGATCAGTGATGGCTTTCTAGTGCACTTCATCATGACTTCCCTTCCTGCACGCTTTGATGCCTTTAAAGTCAATTATAACACTCAGAAAGATAAATGGACTATGGGTGAATTGATAGCTATGTGTGTGCAGGAGGAGGAACGTCTGAAGCTAGAAAAACCTGATGTTGTTCACGTCACTACTACCGGATCAAACAAGAGGAAGGGCAATTCTGACAATAAGGAAGGGTCTAAAGTTCTTAAGACAAATGTAGGTGCTGCGTCCAGCGCAAGGAACTCTAAAGGAAAGATCTTCTGCAAATTTTGTCGCAACAATGGACATAAGCAGAAGGACTGTTCCAAATTCAAGGAGTGGCTGGCTAAGAAAGGTAATCATTTATATATGATAATTGAGTCCCTTAATATTAATGTTCCATCTAATACATGGTGGGTTGATTCTGGTTCTATGGTTCATGTAACTAACTCAACACAGGGATTCCTTACAATCCGGAAGCTGGAAAGAAACCAAAGAACGGTTAGAATGGGAAGTGGTGAAGCCCTAAATGTTGAAGCCATTGGAACTGTGCGATTACTCATGAAAACTGGTCATTGTATTGAACTTCATGATACTTTATATGTACCGAGAATAACTCGAAATTTAGTATCAGTTCCTAAATTAGACATTGATGGTTTTAATGTTGCACATGGGCATGGCAAAGTCACTATTTCTCTAAATTCTTTAACTGTTGGTTATGGTTATCTGGATGGATCTTTATATAAATTAGAACTAGATGATGAATTCTCAAAATCATTGTTATCATATAATGTAAATGAGAATTTAACAAAGAGAAAACGAGGTTCCGAAACTTCATCCATGTTGTGGCATCAACGTTTAGGCCACATTTCACGAGACAGAATGTCTAAACTAGTGAAGGATGAAATATTACCGAATCTTGATTTCACTGATTTTGAGACATGTGTTGAATGCATCAAAGGTAAAATGGCTAAAGGGAATAAAAAGGGCGCCACTAGGAGCTCTAATTTATTAGAGATTATTCATACTGATATTAGTGGTCCCTATCCTGATGGAATAACTGGACATAACTCTTTTATCACCTTCATAGATGATTACTCTCGCTATATGTACTTATATTTGATTAAAGAAAAATCTGAATCACTTGAAACCTTTAAAGATTTTAAAGCTGAAGTTGAAAATCAACTGAAATGCAAAATAAAGGTTGTCAGGTCAGACCGTGGGGGTGAATATTATGGTAGACATACTGATGTTGGTCAGGCTCCAGGTCCATTTTATAGATTTTGTAAGGACCATGGGATCATAAACCAATACACCATGCCAGGTACTCCTCAGCAGAATGGCGTTGCTGAAAGGAGGAATAGAACCCTCATGAATATGGTAAGAAGTATGTTGGCCAATTCAGGACTACCTCAATTCTTATGGACCGAGGCATTAAAGACAGCAGTTCACATATTAAATAGGGTTCCTTCTAAATCTGTCCCTAAAACTCCTTTCGAGTTATGGACAGGAAGAAAACCAAGTCTAAGATATATGAAAATATGGGGTTGTCCTGCCGAAGCTAAACCTTATAATCCTCAACAAAAGAAACTTGACATGAAAACGGTCAGTTGTTCCTTTATCGGATATCCCGAAAATTCAAAGGGATACAGATTTTATTGTCCTTCCCACGTCACACGTATTATAGAAACTCGTCATGCGGAATTCCTAGAAACCCCAAAGGTCAGTGGGAGCAGTGAAAATCCTGATTATGATTTGCAAGAGATGCAAGAGGTGGGGGGGAGAGACAATTTGATCATACCCCAAATTACACCTCCTGCACAGAACTCTGCACCACTGATTGTCTCCTCAGATTCAAGCGTTGCTCCAAATATAACCGATAATGAAGCACCACCATTGCATACCCAAGAGCAAATCCATGAACCTATGGATGAATCTACAGAACCAGAAAATCAGTTAAGGAGGTCATCTAGGCCTAGAAGGCCTACTAACTTTGATGATTACATAACCTACCTGAATGAGGCTGATTTGGATTTAGGAAAGTATAATGATCCTACCTCTTATAATGAAGCCATTAATAGTGAAAAGTGTTCTGAATGGAAGAAGGCTATGATTGATGAGCTTGAATCCATGAATCAGAATGAAGTTTGGGATCTGGTTGAATTACCCAAGGGTGTAAAACCCGTAGGATGTAAATGGGTTTTCAAAACCAAATTAGATCCAAATGGAAACGTTGAACGCTATAGAGCACGATTGGTTGCAAAAGGCTACACTCAAAAAGAGGGAATTGACTATCAAGAAACTTTCTCACCTGTCTCACGAAAGGATTCTTTAAGGATCGTTATGGCCTTAGTAGCTCATTACGATTTAGAGTTACATCAGATGGACGTTAAAACCGCTTTCCTTAACGGTGACTTGCATGAGGACGTGTTCATGAATCAACCTGAAGGTTTTAAACCTAAAGGTCAAGAACACTTAGTCTGTAAGCTAAAGAAATCCATATATGGGTTGAAACAAGCATCGCGTCAGTGGTACCTGAAATTTGATGAAGTCATGAAAAAACAAAGTTTCATAAAAAACCAAGTGGATCAATGTACCTACCTCAAGATGAGTGGGAGCAACTTCACTATACTTGTTCTTTATGTCGATGACATACTTTTGGCAAGTAATAGCTTAGATATGTTGCATGAGTCAAAGCGAATTCTCTCGCATAATTTTGACATGAAAGATCTCGGGGAAGCCTCTTATGTCATAGGCATCGAAATACACCGAGATAGACCCAATGGGATATTAGGGTTGTCCCAAAAGGCTTACATTGAGCGGGTCCTTACACGCTACAACATGCAACATTGCTCACCATCAATAGCTCCTGTAGTTAAGGGAGACGTTTTTGGTTCTTTTCAGTGTCCAAAAACAGAGGTTGAAAGGGAAAAGATGAGATTGATACCTTATGCTTCAGTAGTTGGAAGCATTATGTATGCTCAAGTCTGTACTCGTCCTGATATCGCATATATTGCTGGGATGCTAGGTCGTTACCAATCTAACCCTGGCCTAGATCATTGGAAAGCAGCTAAGAAAGTATTGCGATATCTTCAAGGAACGAAAGACTATAAATTAACTTACAGAAGAAGTGATTATTTGGAAGTGGTTGGTTATTCTGATTCTGACTTTGCTAAATGCAAAGATGACAAGAAATCCACTTCGGGGTATATCTTTATGTTAGCAGGTGGACCTATCTCATGGAGGAGTCATAAGCAGCAGCTGACAACAACCTCAACAATGATGGCAGAATACGTTGCAGTGTACAATGCAACTTGCCATGGGATGTTGTTAAGAAACCTTATCGCTGGACTCAAAGTTGTAAACTCCATATCAAGACCGTTGAAGATTTATTGTGATAACTCAGCTGCCGTTAGTTTCTCGAACAATAACAGTTCGACTGGAGCTGGTTTATATCTTGATACAAAGTATTTGTTCGTACGAGAAAGAGTGGAGGAAAATAACCTTTGTATCGAGTATATCAGTACTAAAGATATGCTAGCGGATCCGATGACTAAAGGTCTCCCGCCCAAAACCTTCGAGGAACTTGTGTCGAAGATGGGCCTTACTAGAGACTCTACATGATAGCATATTGTACCTTATGACTTATTTATTATTTCCTCAAAATATTATTGTCTATCTTAATTTTATGTGCACCTTATGATGTATAGACAAGAAATTTACAAGGGCTCATTTCAGTCTTTTGGTCTTATGTTTTGATTTGGAATTGTAGTATGATTAGTGGGGGTCTTGAGTTGGAATTGACTTGATGACTGTATTTTTCTGCTACGGTTTCATCTTGAAACTTGATGAGTATTCTAATTCTGGCCAGACTTACTTAATATTCATCACAAATGATCACTCGGCCAAGTGGGAGAATGTTGGAAATATCCTACATAATGTGGCCTATAGATCATTAACTTCACCATAAAGACATAAGTAAATTAATATGTAGATTTATGATGGATATAACTACACAAGAAATATGAAAGGTTTCCCTTTAGATGCTTGGGACTCTTGAGATCACATAGGGGGCTTATATATAACACCACATAACTCTCTCTCTAGACACACACAACTCCATCTTAACTTACAAGCATCATAAAGGGAATCGACTCCTAAAAGATCATGGCGTCTTCTTCTTCAACCTCTAAGTTATCATTCCCTGCAAGTAAGTCATGTTCATGTTGTTTAATTATTATAGATTATGATTGAATTGGTTATCGATCTGCTCATCGATGTTGTCCGTACACATGGATTAATCAACATGATGATGATCTTAAACATGAAAAGACATGTTTTTAAGAAATAAAAAAATGATTTTTCAAGACGCCACAATGTTTCGAGTAAACCCAAGGAACCATGTGCGTGTATATAAAAAGATAGTTGATACAAAACACGTGTTATGTTTATGTGGAGGCTCATTGTAGACTTAAAAATGTAGACTCATAGACACTTTTTTTCACCATTAGATCTTTTTTGATCTAATGGTTGTGAATTAATTTTCTTTTTTCTTCATTCGAGAAAATTTCATATGTGGAAAAAGAGTTATGTCACAGTGCGAAATCGTTTTCAATGAACCTCACTCATCCATATTAATAGTGTAAACCATGTTACAAATCACGTAAG
>JBCNJP010013691.1:0-11999 GCA_039602395.1 Deinandra increscens subsp. villosa
CGCGGGACATTGACAACCGCATGGAATCCAACTTCCAGCCCAATATGTGATCCTTTATTATACTCTTATTCTATTATGTTCCTATTTTCCAAAGAAAAGACTTAAAAGTTCTAATACTTAATTAATGAATATGGGTTACTTAATTATTGATTGTTATACCCAATACTTGGTTGTTTTTTATTAATAACGGGTCATATGGGTCAAAAGCTTAAATCAATAAAAAGGTTTTCTATTTTAAGAAAACTGCCATATTTCCATTAAAAAAACAAAACTAATACTATTACATAAGACCATATCAAATCAGGCTCTGTATCATGTTATTTTAAGGCCAAAACATAAATAACAACACTCAATTAAAATAGCAATTCAAAATCATGATGACTAAGCTATTATGTAACAATGATTCTGAGTTCCTTCAAAATGACTAAGCTATTCTATGTATGGTATACGTCTTTAACAGTAATAAACATCTATCCAAGTCATAACAAGGGTACCTTTAAGAACCCTATTTAATACAAAAACTCTTATAAACCTTTCTTATATTTTCCTGATCAACGTGTCTTTGATTTACAACTTTATATAAGCAAATAGGATAACCACACATTTCGGCAAAAGACTCGCAACATTTATACAAATCCAAAGAGAGTGACAATCATGAACGACAGGAACAGCTTCATCGATCTCTGTTTGCAAACCGGTGAAATAATAGTAGCCATTGGTTCCGCCTGTGCATCGCACGGGCCTGCCGACTAGTTTTATATCCAAAGTTTATGTAACACTTCCTAATGTCCAAACAAAGTCCATGCATGTTTTTAAGCACTAAATTAGTCCACAATGATTTGTCATTAGCATATATTAGTCTATAATCAAGATGATTAACAACTAAAAAATCACCATTAATATTTCTAGCAATTTAGAACACATTAAAACATAATAATTTTACCAACATAACCACATGACAATTCTAATCACCATAACATACTAACAATAAGATTTTAATAAAATCTAACCATGCAAAATATAGTAATTTGCATGAAATCACTAAATGACTAAACCAAAACATTAAGTTAGTGTTAATACATAATTTGTGCGTCATGTGAAGTATCTGAACGAGACAATGTGAAGATCAAGACAAGTTCATGCTGCCAGCCGAACCTGGTGCGAACCTAAGGTTCGGATCAGGCGAACCTCAAGTTTGCCTGAGGTTCGACCAGCCTAGTATAAATAGGAAGCTTGTCTTTGTTTTTGGAACTAACTGTGAGAAACGAGTTGAGAGAGAACCAGAGCTTAAGTGTGTAGTTTTTTATAGTGTTTCTCTAGGGAGTTTTTGAGAGAGTTTGTAATTGAGTCTTTTGTAGATTTTAATGAACAAAATTTTATTTACATCTTGTGTTCATCTCGTTCTCACTCTTACGATCAAGCAAACCTCTAGTAAGATCCGTCTTACGGTTTTTCAATCGGTATCAAAGAAAATCCAGGTTGCTCTTTTGCGTTTGCTTTGATCGTGTTTGTTTTCTTGATTAAACCGAATGTTTTTCTATAAAAAACGAGTCAATCTTTGAGCTTTTCGAGTGCAATTCATTTCTGAAACATTTCTGTTGCTAAAACCACGGTGACTACTGAAAATCTCATTCAAATATGCTCAAAATCGTGTAAGGATCTAAATAGTTCCTAACGTGATATCAATGTCTAATAACAACCGTGCGGAATCCAGTGTTACTAGATGATTCAAGAACAATCGATTAATAAAGTAAATAAATGATGAAAACAATATGAACCACAAACCGATTGAAGAGAACTTAATTAGAAAACCTTGGTTCCAATACACAGAAGTCAAAATTCTCTAAGGAGAATTTCGTGAACCCCCTTTAACCTTTCACCAAATAAACAACAAACTAAAGAGAGATAAGTGTTGCTTAAATAGGACTAATCTAGCTTGGAAAACAAGCTATCCTATTTTGGGCAACTAAAACCCTAAAAACCTAGTCGAATCCCGTATTTGACTTTCTAGGCCCACTAAACTCCCTCAAAACACTTTATAATTGAGCCCAAACACATCTAAAATGGCCCAATGACCCAATATAACAATAACCCAACTAATTTTCACATATTCTAACACATAGGCCTTCAAAATAGTCCGCCAATGAGTTATTTAATACACAAGTCACAAATTATTTCTTACAATCTTCCCCTTGGCTTGTGATATTAAATGTCTTCTACTTTCAAACTTCAGACTTACAATCTTCTCCTTGGCTTGAGCATGGGTTGGTGAAGATTTTTTTCTTTAACAATCTTCATTGGGCAACAACAAAAAACTTTTAGGAGTGTTCTCTCAATTAGCATCAACTTGGTCTTCAAATGATAAACAAATAATGAGAGGAGGATTCTCAAACACTTGCTTCTTCTTGAAAAAATGTTGATTCCCTGCTGAATCATCAGTAACTGTCTTGACTTGCCTGTGTCTTTAGAGGGTAAAATTTTTGAAAACCCCTGTCTTGGCATTTTTCTTCATTTAGCTTCCCCTAAACTTGAGAATGATATATTTTGAGTCTTCAGAACCTTCACTTGAAAAACCAACAAGCTTCCCCTAAGCATAAGGTAAGTCCTTTTCCAACTGGTTCTTTAACTTGATCAGCAGCAGAGTTCTTACTTTGGTCCACTGTGTCCTTAACTTTCTTTCCCATGAGTTGTCTTTTTCACTTAACATGTCTAGCTCAACATGGAACAAACACTAACCAGACATATGATGATTGGTTATCGGGTTAGCATTATTTAACCAAAAACCCTAACAAAGGTTAAAATGGGTCACTTTTGGGAGGGGCATAATTTCTTGCACAAAAACCCACAAAAACATATTAAAAGCTTTAAATTATCTTGGCCATGGTTGAAAAAATACACAATAAAAAACCTAAGAAAACTCAAAAAATTAAAAAAAAAAAAAACAAACATACCAAATTACTAAACAAGAAGGTTTTATTTGGGATCAAACCATATGAGTCTGACCGAGGAACCCTTTTCAACTTCTGTCACTCGAACACGTCCAGGTGATTGCCAATATACTGATCCACTTTAAACTCATGTCCCTCTTTTCCAGACTGTTTGTCACGTATTTATCTTTTAGGTATATTAATTATGAACACAAGACAGTCACACACAAATCCTATGTAATTATTCCCTACCACATATTTTCACATACCCATATTCAGAGTTTGGAATCTTTTCTCGAGACTTGGTTCAAAATAGAAAGAACAAATCATTAGAGATAGGGATAATATACAAAGACTTGTACGATTTTAACTTAGAGGCATTTTTCAGTCGGGTGGTAACCTTTCATCAAACACATAAGCCTAGTCGCAAAGTTAGGGCTAAAGGCTTTTGGACGCTAGAGAGTCTCTTTTTCTATGCACATTGGCATTTTTTGGGTGTAAATTATATACAACGATCTACAAGCACGTTAATACAGACTAACCAGGTCTTTACTCATGCAAAACAGAGGAAAGTCTGATTAACACGTCTGTACAGTCTGCAGCAGGTCTTTGCTTATGCGAAACAGAGGTGAGACTGACTAACGACGTTGACATCCCATGGTCTTTGCTCACACAAAACAGAGGGAATGCCGACTTTTTGAGATTTTCGATTCAACACTTTGGAGTCGGCGTGTGTATCGGAAACAATTTCGCAGTCAAATTGAACATACAACTAACCTAAGTGTGTGTTTCCCGTCAAATGACATACTTTATCTCTAAGTGTTGTGACCCATACATTTTTTTTGGAACTAAGCCTACCGAGCCCATCACCTTGGAGCATGTCTTTCACTTCAGCCTTACGAGTGTCAGCCATTTTCAAAACGGAAACTTATTTCACTTCCCACCTTCTCAAACAACCACACAATCAAAAGATTAAAATTTTAAAAAGCAAAATTTTTTGAGGGGTCAATTATTTCATATTTTCTATTCTTCCCCTTGCTTTTTGATTTTTAATAACAACACACTCTTTTTTTTTAAATGAACACACTAACACATCACTAAATATATACTAAAACTGGCCAAGCTAACCTTCAAGTTTTTTTTCTTTTGGAAATTTTTCAGAACCATACCTCACAGTAATTTAGTCAAGTAACAACAAATCCGGACAGTACCTTGCTGACTTGTTAGAGTTACCTCTCACTAGAAGAACATCCCTACTATTGAGAATTTGCATGTCATGGAGAGATGTCTTCTATCATGTGCCTGGAACAATCACTATCACAAACAATCAAAGGTTAATGAAAGCCCTCCTTGATTGTCCCTGTACAATGTGAGAGATCAGTTAGCCATAGGTACCCATGCCATTATAGTTCTGGGTATTCCTGAAGCGTCAATAAATGAAACTTCTTTTAAAAACATTCCCTTTGAGAAATCAGGAATTTGAGCTGCAACTACCTTTGATTTCGGTTTCCAAATTCCAGGTGATTTGAAAGTTGTTTTAGTCACCTTTGAAGTAGTGACTTTAGGTATTTTAACATGTCTCTTTTTAAAATCATGTTTTAAAATAGTTTTAGTTGCCTTTGGAGTGACAACTTTAGGCTTTTCAACCTTTTGATGTTTTGATTTGTTCACCTTTTTATGAAAATTGTCATAATTTGGAAAAGGAAAATTGGCCTGTAATAATACAAGTTTTCACTCTTTGGCCAATAATAATATGAGTTTTTGAGTTGGTCTGTAATAATACCAGTTTTCGAACTATTGGACTGTAATAGTATGCCGTTAGTTTTTACTTAACGGGGTTAAATCCCTGCCTACGTGGCTGTCCACGTGGCTTCATTAATCATACGTGGCATTTTTAAGTGGGGGTTTTAAAAAGGAAAATTGGCCTGTAATAATACAAGTTTTCACTCTTTGGCCAATAATAATATGAGTTTTTGAGTTGGTCTGTAATAATACCAGTTTTCGAACTATTGGACTGTAATAGTATGCCGTTAGTTCTTACTTAACGGGGTTAAATCCCTGCCTATGTGGCTGCCCACGTGGCTTCAATGTATTTCTTTTAACAAAAGACTATAGTATAAGGACTAGTTTTGTAATATTTCTAAACTTCATTTTTGTTTTTTATTAAGATATAAAGAAAAAAAAAGGAAAAGGAAAACAGGAAGAACAAACAGCCGCAACCACCCTCCGTCGCCATCGCACCTGCCGCCACCCACCTGTCCGCCACCATCGCCACCGGCCGCAATCGACCCCTCCGCCGCCATCGCCACCGGCCGCCATCGGCGGAGCTAATGTAACAGCCCCCGCAAAGAGGGAGAAAAGGGGAAAAGTTCAGATCTAGGTTTGAAGAAGAAATCGGAATCCACATAGGCAGAGCTAATGTAACAGCCCCCACTATAGTCTTTTGTTAAAAGAAATACATTGAAGCCACGTGGGCAGCCACATAGGCAGGGATTTAACCCCGTTAAGTAAGAACTAATGGCATACTATTACAGTCCAATAGTTCGAAAACTGGTATTATTACAGACCAACTCAAAAACTCATATTATTATTGGCCAAAGAGTGAAAACTTGTATTATTACAGACCAATTTTCCTTTTTAAAACCCCCACTTAAAAATGTCACGTATGATTAATGAAGCCACGTGGACAGCCACGTAGGCAGGGATTTAACCCCGTTAAGTAAAAACTAACGGCATACTATTACAGTCCAATAGTTCGAAAACTGGTATTATTACAGACCAACTCAAAAACTCATATTATTATTGGCCAAAGAGTGAAAACTTGTATTATTACAGGCCAATTTTCCTTTGGAAAAACCTGCTTTTGATTTAAGAGCTTTTTGTGCTCTTTGGCAGCTCCCCAATTTCCATCAGAAGGTGTAACCTTAGGATTAACAGTCTTCATTGCCTTTGGTGGTTGCACCTTTATCGGCTTAGACTTTATTGAAGCCTGAGATGAAACCTTATGACTCAGCGAGTAATAAGGTTCAAAGGGATGATGCAAGCAGCTTCTAGCAATGTAACCAGGAACTCCACAGTTAAAGCAAGTTTGCTTCTTCGGGTAGAAGTCAGAAGTGTGGCCATTTGAGCTGTATGGCTTTGATAGAAAGGTAGTGTGATTCGGTTGCATGTCCGGGAAGACTCCAAGTATCCAATTGTCAGATCTTTCAGACCTTGATGCATTTTTCTTGAATCTTTTCTGGTTTGTGGAAAAGTGAGCAGAATAGGACATTTGAACTTTTGGGACCTCTGGCTTCTTAGAGAGAGTTGTGTTGCCACTCCATGATCCCACTGATGAGATTGGAGACTTGTTTGTGATTTTGGGCCTTTCAATCTTGATTGGAACATAAATTAGAGGCTTGATGGTGATCTTGGGCCTTATACTCTTAATGTCAGATGACAAACCACCATCATGACCCAAGCCTTTGAACTTAGTGGTGAACGAGGGTCGCTCTTCTCCTTCAATCGGAATGAACATAGACCCTGTTGTCATGAATATCTTACCCTTGGGCCTTGTAGTCATCACCACTCGTTCCCGCTTTACCTCATCCACAAATTTGGAATAAGGAGTCTCGATCTTTGGATAAGGAAACAACTTTTCTTCATCAGTTCTCTTACTTCACTGGAGCTTGAACCTGCACACTCAATAATGACATTAGTATTATTCACACATTTTGACTGAGTTGCTTCTGTGGCTGTCTTTTCATCTTTATGCACCGGTTGAGGCCCATATACCTATTGGAAACAGGGTGTCCTGACCCGACGAATTAACGAACCTGACCGATGTTGACCCGTAAGAGTTACACCCGGGTCAATGGACTATAAACTAATTACCCTTTTGATTAGTTAATTGAACTGATTGGCGAATAAATAAATACTGATTTATTTATTACGATGACAAATTTAATCGGCTAAAAAAACGCGATTAAAAAGACGGATGAGTTAAACTGTTAATGGGTTAACAATTTAACCCATTGGTGGGCTATGGAGAATTCGTAGAAGGCCATGGTGGGCCCATGGTCTGCGAAATTCTCATATAGGGTGGGGAGGAGTGGAGATCAAGTCATAAGTTTTCGAAACCCTAATCTCCTCCTCTCTCTCTCTCTCTGCGTCGCAAGCCAAGAAGCAGGAGGAGAACACCTTTGCCGTCACCGCTCTTGATCTATCTCCGGTGACGCCACCACCACGATTCCCGATGGATCAACGTTTCGCGAGTATTATCCAACGACTCGACAAGGAAGCAGCCACCGCCCGAGCCGAGGCTGCAAGCCGAGCCGAAGCCGCAGCCGCCGCCGCAGCCCAAGCCGCAAAGGTGTGGGATCAATGAGAGAAAATAGTTTGAAACTTGGGCTCGGTGAGAAACATTTCGAAATGTGGGATTAATCTCGTCCAATATATGAAACGTGGGATTATTAAAATCCAATTTCCCTTTTTAAAAACTTTATTTATCATATAAAGTTAAGGTTTTAAAATTAAAGAATTTTATAGAATATTCTCCAACATAAAATATTTTCCACTTTTGTATAAAATCCAAGACTTATACTTTTTATGGCAAATGTCAAAAATATGCTCTTTTACCACTTTTTATATAATATATATATATATATATATATATATATATATATATATATATATCCATTTTATTTTTATAGAATCCAAACAAGTCATTTAAGTCTTGTGTCTTAGAAATTATATTTTTATAAAATGTGACCATTTTATATATCAAATCCCATGATGACATTTTATGGCTTACATTATCCAATTAATTTTTATAAAATTACTAACTTAAATATTTAACCATGAAAATTCATTTCAAGGCTTTAATGTTATCATTTTATGTCCAAACTTTATGTAGCACTTCCCAATGTCCAAACTAAGTCCATGCATGTCTTTAAACACTAAATTAGTCCATAATGATTTTTCATTAGCATATATTAGTCCATAATTAAGATGATTAACAACTAAGAAGTGACCATTAATATTTCTAGTAATTTTGAACACATTAAAACATGATACTTTACCAACATAACCACATGACAATTCTAGTCACCATAACATACTAACAACAAGATTTTAATCAAATCTAACCATGCAAAATATAGTAATTTGCATGAAATCACTAAATGTCTAAACCAAAACATTAAGTTAGTCAAACACCACATTAATGTGTTAGCAAATTATAAGATGATCATGAACTTTGTGAAACTCAAGTTTTAAAGTGTTAGTTTGTCAACACTTATGGATCACTTAGGTGGATTTAAATGATATAAATATAGGAGAAAAATGGTTTAAACGGCTCACAATGGAGAGGGATTAGAAACCGAGAAGAAAAGGAGGAAGGTAGTGGCGGATGGCGGCTTGATGGTGGCTCGCGGCTGTCCACAGCCTAACGGCGTAGCAGCAACTCCGGCGGCAGGAGGAGGAGCACAACAGCAGCAGTTATGGTGGTGGTGGGCTGTGGTGGTTCCGAGAGTATAGAAAAAGAGGGGAAAGGTGGCAGTTTGTGGGTGGTGTGGCACGATCGGAAAGGAGAAGGGAAGGGAGGAGTGGCGGTGGTGGAAGGTTGTTTGGCTAGAAAAAAAAAGAGAAGAGGGGGAGCCGGTCGTGAGGTAGGATGAGAGGGAGAGAGTGAGGGTGTAAGCAGTGGCGGACCCAGAAAATTATTTTATGGGGGGTCGAAAAATTTAAAGTTGACAATCTAATATTATATATAAAAAATTTCTTGACCGGTTCAAGTATGTCGGGTCGGGTCGTTATATTGATCGTGAGCTCCTATCACACCTCGTTACGAACAACCTCATGTTATAAATACATACAATTACTTTATTAAAATAATAAAATAAATAAAGATAGACTATAAAAGAGGTTAAATAATGAATATAATTATAAAAACTACAAGTAATTCAAATAATTCTAAGCATTTACTTGAGAATGGATAACATGCTAATGAATTTATTTAACAAATTAATGAAGTTATAGAAAATATGAAAATATATAAATATAAAGGTTACAGACAATAAAATGAAAAATCAAGACTATGAAAACAAATTCAATATTCTTCATTTTAATTAAATTAAAATGGAAAAAGTCATTGTATACGACAAGATAAAGGAAAGAAATAAAAGATATTATGTCAGAGGTATCTTTTGCTTTTGCATATTCCCAAAACAAATGGTAAAAAGTCATAGTACACGAAATTGTTCATCTCTTCTCTTCCAATATTCTCATCTTCTTCATCTGGTATATCTATTATCGCCGTTCGCCGGTGCCAGGATATTTTGAAATGTCATTTTCTTTCTCTTTTGTTTCTTTTAAAATTTCTTGGGGGTCGGTAACAAAATTTCTTGGGGTTCGGTCGAGATGAAGTCGCATAATAGCAAGTAACAACAAAAATTTCATGGGTGTCGGCTGAACCCCATAGCGAAGTTATAGGTCCGCCACTGGGTGTAAGTAAATTGGTGATTGCTTGTGTGTGTAAGAGAGTTGGTGGTGATTTTTGTGTGCAAGTATGCAAGAACTATTTGGCATGATGAGGCTAGAGTGTATGGTGGTAAGAGAAGATGTGTTCTAATTTTCATCACAAGCTTCTAAAAAAATTCTCCTAACCAGGTTTTATAAAAAGAAAGATGGAGGTGTAGGTGATTAGTTTGTATAAAAAAATGTCATGTTTTATATAATAGGTTGTGGATAGTAGGAGTTTTGTGAAATATGGGAAGGATGGTGATGATTAATATCATAACTTTTATAAATAATAAAAGTATAACAATTATATAAATTGGGGATTAATTTTTATAAAAATAAAAGGTGGAAACCTTTTATAAAAATTACAAAGTTGATGGGCCAATATAATTAAAATTAATCCATTGGGCTTGGACTTTATATTGGGCCTAATTGTTTAAAGAGAAATGTAATTAGGCCCGTTTGTCGGTTATGGGTTGTATGGGTCCAAACGGGGCGCCGGTTCGAGGCCCGGGTCCGTTGTGCATCGGTTGGGGTTATG
This sequence comes from Deinandra increscens subsp. villosa, assembly GCA_039602395.1. Lineage (NCBI taxonomy): Eukaryota > Viridiplantae > Streptophyta > Magnoliopsida > Asterales > Asteraceae > Deinandra > Deinandra increscens. Next base: position 9,967 of record JBCNJP010013691.1, read on the forward strand.
GATCGCCACGATCATTCGGAATATCAAGTTTATGTAACGGGTCATGGTTTTGGGATCAGTTTCATTGTTTTCGGTTCATTGGACCTAGTAGGCCCAATTGGGTGATCAGTTGAGGTTTGGCTTAAGTGTTGACATTGATTTCAGTTTATGATGTTTTTATTTCATAAAAAAAATTGTTTAAGTCGGTTATAACAGTTTTTCATAAATCAGATAGTTTTCAGTTTTTCACTCGTGTTACAGTTTACTTTTTCAGTTTTGACAGTTCGTGACAGTTTTAAGCTCGACCGTCTAGATTATTTAAAACCAAATAGTTTTAATCATTCGATCGCTTATCAGTTTTTCGTGTCGATTATATAAACGTACGACACCAGATCCGGATGAAATATAAAAAAAATTATTTTTCGTTTTCTTGTTATTGAAGTTCCATGATTAATACATGAAACCTCTATGCATATTACAGGTATACGCTTGTAGTACAAACGCGAGATTTGGTTTACGTCAACAGTTAACAGTAAGGCACAATAATTAGCAGTTTAAACAGTAATCAGATCAGTTAAAGCACATTAATACTTAATTTAAAGGTCAAAGTAAACGGTTTGACCTGAATTTTCGGACAAGGTGTCACAATATATATATATATATATATATATATATATATATATATATATATAGGGGAAGGATCCTGCGAAAACACCCTTTTTTGTGAGAACTGCGTAAACAAATTTTAAAACCTACATAACTTTTTCATACGTTAATATATTTTTTTTTAAATTTGCACCAAAAGTCTTAAAATTATATTATCTTTAATGCTATAAAAGTTTAAAAAAACTTAACGCTTTTTTTATTTTTTTTAATATTTTTTTAAATATTTTTTTGTGTGGTGCACATGTGCATCACAAATAAAACTCATATTTTTAGTATGAGTTAATATTTGTTTTTTTCTTAGTCGCACCATATGTCGTATATTTTCATCAATTTCTTGCGTTTTTATTGAATGATGCACATGTGCATCATACAAAAAAAAAACGCTCATACATGTGATATACATTAATAGTTTAAAAAGAAATTGCACCCTAAATCTTATAGTTGTGTTATCTTTAGATTTAAAGAAAAAAAATAGCATTTTATAACTTTCTTTAATTATATGATGCACATGTGCATCACACGGGAAAAAAATGTTCAGTTTTTTTTTAATATTTTGCTCCAGATTTAAAGATAACGTAATTCTAAGACTTTTGCCGCAAATTTTATAAAAAAATCGTTAACGTATGAAAAAGTTACGTGAGTTTTAATATGTGTTTTCGCAGTTTTCACAAAAAGATGTGTTTTCGCAGGATCCTAAACACATCTTTTTGTGAAAACTGCGAAAACACATATTAAAACTCACGTAACTTTTTCATACGTTAACGATTTTTTATAAAATTTGCGCCAAAAGTCTTAGAATTACGTTATCTTTAAATCTGGAGCAAAATATTAAAAAAAAAACTGAACATTTTTTTCCCGTGTGATGCACATGTGCATCATATAATAAAAAAAAAGTTATAAAATGCTATTTTTTTCTTTAAATATAAAGATAACACAACTATAAGATTTAGGGTGCAATTTCTTTTTAAACTATTAATGTATATCACATGTATGAGCGTTTTTTGTGGTATGACGCACATGTGCATCATTCAATAAAAACGCAAAAAAATTATGAAAATATATGACATATGGTGCGACTAAGAAAAAAAAATATTAACTCATACTAAAAGTATGAGTTTTTTTTGTGATGCACATGTGCAGCACACAAAAAAATATTTAAAAAAATAATAAAAAAAGCGTTAAGTTTTTTAAAACTTTTATAGGATTAAAGATAATATAATTTTAAGACTTTTGGTGCAAATTTTTTAAAAAAATATTAACGTATGAAAAAGTTATGTAGGTTATAAGATTTGTTTACGCAGTTCTCACAAAAAAGGGGTGTTTTCGCAGGATCCTTCCCCTATATATATATATATATATATATATATATATATATATATATATATATA
>JBCNJP010013692.1:0-11999 GCA_039602395.1 Deinandra increscens subsp. villosa
GAGTGTTTAGTAGGGCAATGAGGGTCGGTTGGGACCAATGACTCCCAATAAAGTGTGTATATAACCAATAAGTTGTGTTTACGACCAATTATGGCCCAATAAGGTGTGTTTAGTTGGGACCAATGAGTCCCACTAATGTGTGCATATAACCAATACGTTGTGTTTAGGACCAATGATGGCACAATAAAGTGGGTTTAGGGACAATGAGGGTCAGTTGGGACCAATGAGTCCCAATAAAGTGTGTATATAACCAATAAGTTGTGTTTACGACCAATTATGGCCCAATAAGGTGTGTTCAGTTGGCACCAATGAGTCCCACTAATGTGTGCATATAACTAACACGTTGTGTTTAGGACCAATGATGGCACAATAAAGTGGGTTTAGGGACAATGAGGGTTAGTTGGCACCAATGAGTCCTAATAAGGTGTTTATATAACCAATAAGTTGTGTTTACGACCAATTATGGCCCAATAATGTGTGTTTAGTTGGGACTAATGAGTCCCACTAAGGTGTGTATATAACAAATAAGTTGTGTTTAGGACCAATGATGGCCCAATAAGGTGTGTTTAGTAGGGCAATGAGGGTCGGTTGGGACCAATAAGTCCTAGTAAGGTGTGTCTTATATAACCAATAAGTTGTGTTTAGGACCAATGATGGCCCAATAATGTGTGTTTACGGGCAATGAGGGTCCGTTGGGACCAATGAGTCCCAATAAATTGTGTTTATAACGAATAAGTTGTGTTTACGACCAATTATGGCCCAATAAGGTGTGTTTAGTTGGGACCAATGAGTCCCACTAATGTGTGCATATAACCAATACGTTGTGTTTAGGACCAATGATGGCACAATAAAGTGGGTTTAGGGACAATGAGGGTTAGTTGGCACCAATGAGTCCTAATAAGGTGTTTATATAACCAATAAGTTGTGTTTACGACCAATTATGGCCCAATATGGTGTGTTTATTTGGGACTAATGTGTCCCACTAAGGTGTGTATATAACCAATAAATTATGTTTACGACCAATGATGGCCCAATAAGGTGTGTTTAGTAGGGCAATAAGGGTCGGTTAGAACCAATAAGTCCTAGTAAGGTGTGTATATAACCAATAAGTTGTGTTTAGGACCAATGATGGCCCAATAATGTGTGTTTAGTTGGGACTAATGAGTCCCACTAAGGTGTGTATATAACCAATAAGTTGTGTTTAGGAACAATGATGGCCCAATAAGGTGTGTTTAGTAGGGCAATGAGGGTCGGCTGGGACCAATAAGTCCTAGTAAGGTGTTTCTTATATAACCAATAAGTTGTGTTTAGGACCAATGATGGCACTATTAGGAGTGTTTAGTAGGGCAATGAGGGTCGGTTGGGACCAATAAGTCCTAGTAAGGTGTGTCTTATATAACCAATAAGTTGTGTTTAGGACCAATGATGGCCCAATAATATGTGTTTAAGGGCAATGAGGGTCAGTTGGGACCAATGAGTCCCAATAATGTGTGTATATAACCAATAAGTTGTGTTTAGGAACAATTATGGCCCAATAAGGTGTGTTTAGTTGGGACCAATGAGTCCCACTAATATGTGCATATAACCAATACTCTGTGTTTAGGACCAATGATTGCACAATAAAGTGGGTTTAGGGACAATGAGGGTTAGTTGGCACCAATGAGTCCTAATAAGGTGTTTATATAACCAATAAGTTGTGTTTATGACCAATTATGGCCCAATATGGTGTGTTTAGTTGGGACTAATGAGTCCCACTAAGGTGTGTATATAACCAATAAATTATGTTTAGGACCAATGATGGCCTAATAAGGTGTGTTTAGTAGGGCAGTGAGGGTCGGTTAGAACCAATAAGTCCTAGTAAGGTGTGTATATAACCAATAAGTTGTGTTTAGGACCAATGATGGCCCAATAATGTGTGCTTAGTTGGGACTAATGAGTCCCACTAAGGTTTGTATATAACTAATAAGTTGTGTTTAGGACCAACGATGGCACTATATGGAGTGTTTAGTAGGGCAATGAGGGTTGGTTGGGACCAATAAGTCCTAGTAAGGTGTGTCTTATATAACCAATAAGTTGTGTTTAGGACCAATGATGGCCCAATAATGTGTGTTTAAGGGCAATGAGGGTCCGTTGGGACCAATGAGTCCCAATAAAGTGTGTATATAACCAATAAGTTGTGTTTACGACCAATTATGGCCCAATAAGGTGTGTTTAGTTGGGACCAATGAGTCCCATTAATGTGTGCATATAACCAATACGTTGTGTTTAGGACCAATGATGGCACAATAAAGTGGGTTTAGGGACAATGAGGGTTAGTTGGCACCAATGAGTCCTAATAAGGTGTTTATATAACCAATACGTTGTGTTTACGACCAATTATGGCCCAATATGGTGTGTTTAGTTGGGACTAATGAGTCCCACTAAGGTGTGTATATAACCAATAAATTATGTTTAGGACCAATGATGGCCCAATAAGGTGTGTTTAGTAGGGCAATGAGGGTCGGTTAGAACCAATAAGTCCTAGTAAGGTGTGTATATAACCAATAAGTTGTGTTTAGGACCAATGATGGCCCAATAATGTGTGTTTAGTTGGGACTAATGAGTCCCACTAAGGTGTGTATATAACCAATAAGTTGTGTTTAGGACCAATGATGGCCCAATAAGGAGTGTTTAGTAGGGCAATGAGGGTCGGTTGGGACCAATAAGTCCTAGTAAGGTGTGTCTTATATAACCAATAAGTTGTGTTTAGGACCAATGATGGCCCTATAAGGAGTGTTTAGTAGGGCAATGAGGGTCAGTTGGGACCAATAAGTCCTAGTAAGGTGTGTCTTATATAACCAATACGTTGTGTTTAGGACCAATGATGGCCCAATAAAGTGGGTTTAAGGGACAATGAGGGTTAGTTGGCACCAATGAGTCCTAATAAGGTGTGTATATAACCAATAAGTTGTGTTTACGACCAATTATGGCCCAATATGGTGTGTTTAGTTGGGACCAATGAGTCCCACTAAGGTGTGTATATAACCAATACATTATGTTTAGGACCAATGATGGCCCAATAAGGTGGGTTTAGTAGGGCAATGAGGGTCGGTTAGCACCAATAAGTCCTAATAAGGTGTTTATATAACCAATAAGTTGTGTTTACGACCAATTATGGCCCAATAATGTGTGTTTAGTTGGGACTAATGAGTCCCACTAAGGTGTGTATATAACCAATAAGTTGTGTTTAGGACCAATGATGGCCCAATAAGGTGTGTTTAGTAGGGCAATGAGGGTCGGTTGGGACCAATAAGTCCTAGTAAGGTGTGTCTTATATAACCAATAAGTTGTGTTTAGGACCAATGATGGCCCAATAATGTGTGTTTACGGGCAATGAGGGTCCGTTGGGACCAATGAGTCCCAATAAAGTGTGTTTATAACCAATAAGTTGTGTTTACGACCAATTATGGCCCAATAAGGTGTGTTTAGTTGGGACCAATGAGTCCCACTAATGTGTGCATATAACCAATACGTTGTGTTTAGGACCAATGATGGCACAATAAAGTGGGTTTAGGGACAATGAGGGTTAGTTGGCACCAATGAGTCCTAATAAGGTGTTTATATAACCAATAAGTTGTGTTTACGACCAATTATGGCCCAATATGGTGTGTTTATTTGGGACTAATGTGTCCCACTAAGGTGTGTATATAACCAATAAATTATGTTTACGACCAATGATGGCCCAATAAGGTGTGTTTAGTAGGGCAATGAGGGTCGGTTAGAACCAATAAGTCCTAGTAAGGTGTGTATATAACCAATAAGTTGTGTTTAGGACCAATGATGGCCCAATAATGTGTGTTTAGTTGGGACTAATGAGTCCCACTAAGGTGTGTATATAACCAATAAGTTGTGTTTAGGAACAATGATGGCCCAATAAGGTGTGTTTAGTAGGGCAATGAGGGTCGGCTGGGACCAATAAGTCCTAGTAAGGTGTTTCTTATATAACCAATAAGTTGTGTTTAGGACCAATGATGGCACTATTAGGAGTGTTTAGTAGGGCAATGAGGGTCGGTTGGGACCAATAAGTCCTAGTAAGGTGTGTCTTATATAACCAATAAGTTGTGTTTAGGACCAATGATGGCCCAATAATATGTGTTTAAGGGCAATGAGGGTCAGTTGGGACCAATGAGTCCCAATAATGTGTGTATATAACCAATAAGTTGTGTTTACGAACAATTATGGCCCAATAAGGTGTGTTTAGTTGGGACCAATGAGTCCCACTAATATGTGCATATAACCAATACTTTGTGTTTAGGACCAATGATGGCACAATAAAGTGGGTTTAGGGACAATGAGGGTTAGTTGGCACCAATGAGTCCTAATAAGGTGTTTATATAACCAATAAGTTGTGTTTATGACCAATTATGGCCCAATATGGTGTGTTTAGTTGGGACTAATGAGTCCCACTAAGGTGTGTATATAACCAATAAATTATGTTTAGGACCAATGATGGCCTAATAAGGTGTGTTTAGTAGGGCAGTGAGGGTCGGTTAGAACCAATAAGTCCTAGTAAGGTGTGTATATAACCAATAAATTGTGTTTAGGACCAATGATGGCCCAATAATGTGTGTTTTGTTGGGACTAATGAGTCCCACTAAGGTTTGTATATAACCAATAAGTTGTGTTTAGGACCAACGATGGCACTATATGGAGTGTTTAGTAGGGCAATGAGGGTCGGTTGGGACCAATAAGTCCTAGTAAGGTGTGTCTTATATAACCAATAAGTTGTGTTTAGGACCAATGATGGCCCAATAATGTGTGTTTAAGGGCAATGAGGGTCCGTTGGGACCAATGAGTCCCAATAAACTGTGTATATAACCAATAAGTTGTGTTTACGACCAATTATGGCCCAATAAGGTGTGTTTAGTTGGGACTAATGAGTCCCATTAATGTGTGCATATAACCAATACGTTGTGTTTAGGACCAATGATGGCACAATAAAGTGGGTTTAGGGACAATGAGGGTTAGTTGGCACCAATGAGTCCTAATAAGGTGTTTATATAACCAATAAGTTGTGTTTACGACCAATTATGGCCCAATATGGTGTGTTTAGTTGGGACTAATGAGTCCCACTAAGGTGTGTATATAACCAATAAATTATGTTTAGGACCAATGATGGCCCAATAAGGTGTGTTTAGTAGGGCAATGAGGGTCGGTTAGAACCAATAAGTCCTAGTAAGGTGTGTATATAACCAATAAGTTGTGTTTAGGACCAATGATGGCTCAATAATGTGTGTTTAGTTGGGACTAATGAGTCCCACTAAGGTTTGTATATAACCAATAAGTTGTGTTTAGGACCAATGATGGCCCTATAAGGAGTGTTTAGTAGGGCAATGAGGGTCGGTTGGGACCAATAAGTCCTAGTAAGGTGTGTCTTATATAACCAATAAGTTGTGTTTATGACCAATGATGGCCCAATAATGTGTGTTTAAGGGCAATGAGGGTCAGTTGGGACCAATGAGTCCCAATAAAGTGTGTATATAACCAATAAGGTGTGTTTACGACCAATTATGGCCCAATAAGGTGTGTTTAGTTGGGACCAATGAGTCCCACTAATGTGTGCATATAACCAATACATTGTGTTTAGGACAAATGATGGCACAATAAAGTGGGTTTAGGGACAATGAGGGTTAGTTGGCACCAATGAGTCCTAATAAGGTGTTTATATAACCAATAAGTTGTGTTTACGACCAATTATGGCCCAATATGGTGTGTTTAGTTGGGACTAATGAGTCCCACTAAGGTGTGTATATAACCAATAAATTATGTTTAGAACCAATGATGGCCCAATAAGGTGTGTTTAGTAGGGCAAAGAGGGTCGGTTAGAACCAATAAGTCCTAGTAAGGTGTGTATATAACCAATAAGTTGTGTTTAGGACCAATGATGGCCCAATAATGTGTGTTTAGTTGGGACTAATGAGTCCCACTAAGGTTTGTATATAACCAATAAGTTGTGTTTAGGACCAATGATGGCCCTATAAGGAGTGTTTAGTAGGGCAATGAGGGTCGGTTGGGACCAATAAGTCCTAGTAAGGTGTGTCTTATATAACCAATAAGTTGTGTTTAGGACCAATGATGGCCCAATAATGTGTGTTTAAGGGCAATGAGGGTCAGTTGGGACCAATGAGTCCCAATAAAGTGTGTATATAACCAATAAGATATGTTTACGACCAATTATGGCCCAATAAGGTGTGTTTAGTTGGGACCAATGAGTCCCACTAATGTGTGCATATAACCAATACGTTGTGTTTAGGACAAATGATGGCACAATAAAGTGGGTTTAGGGACAATGAGGGTTAGTTGGCACCAATGAGTCCTAATAAGGTGTTTATATATCCAATAAGTTGTGTTTACGACCAATTATGGCCCAATATGGTGTGTTTAGTTGGGACTAATGAGTCCCACTAAGGTGTGTATATAACCAATAAATTATGTTTAGAACCAATGATGGCCCAATAAGGTGTGTTTAGTAGGGCAAAGAGGGTCGGTTAGAACCAATAAGTCCTAGTAAGGTGTGTATATAACCAATAAGTTGTGTTTAGGACCAATGGTGGCCCAATAATGTGTGTTTAGTTGGGACTAATGAGTCCCACTAAGGTGTTTATATAACCTATAAGTTGTGTTTAGGACCAATGATGGCCCAATAAGGTGTGTTGAGTAAGGCAATGAGGGTCGGTTGGGACCAATAAGTCCTAGTAAGGTGTTTCTTATATAACCAATAAGTTGTGTTTAGGACCAATGATGGCCCAATAATGTGTGTTTAAGGGCAATGAGGGTCCGTTGGGACCAATGAGTCCCAATAAAGTGTGTATATAACCAATAAGTTGTGTTTACGACCAATTATGGCCCAATAAGGTGTGTTTAGTTGGGACCAATGAGTCCCATTAATGTGTGCATATAACCAATACGTTGTGTTTAGGACTAATGATGGCACAATAAAGTGGGTTTAGGGACAATGAGGGTTAGTTGGCACCAATGAGTCCTAATAAGGTGTTTATATAACCAATAAGTTGTGTTTACGACCAATTATGGCCCAATATGGTGTGTTTAGTTGGGACTAATGAGTCCCAATAATGTGTGTATATAACCAATCAATTATGTTTAGCACCAATGATGGCCCAATAAGGTGTGTTTAGTAGGGCAATGAGGGTCGGTTAGAACCAATAAGTCCTAGTAAGGTGTGTATATAACCAATAAGTTGTGTTTAGGACCAATGATGGCCCAATAATGTGTGTTGTTGGTACATTATATGTGGCAACGGGCTGGATCGAATAGAGTGTTGAAGACAAATGTTTGACCTAGTTTTGTACTGGCCGAACCTTGGCCGAACCCAAGGTTCGGCGGCTCCGAACTCTGGCCGATCTTCAGGTTCGGAGGTCAGGTTTTAGGTGTCTATAAATAGGTCGTTTGTCTTGTAATTTACGAGTTGTTCATGAGAGCTTGTGTGTGTGAGAACTAGTGTTTTGTACTCTGAATCTCTGTAATCGTTCTATTGGTTAATGAGATTGAGTCGTTTTATTTACATTGCTTGTTCTCGTTGTTTATCACGTTATTGATGTCGAACTAAACCGATCCACACGCTCCAGCGTTTTCAAGTGGTATCAGAGCTGTTGGCTCTTTCTATGGTGGAAATCTATCGTTTTTCTTCATTTCGAGACGTTAAACCTTCGGTTAGGGGTGATTGGAAGTATTTCTGTTTGGTTTTTAATCAATCGAGTCTTCCTGAGTCATGTTTTTACATAACAGAAGCATCTGGTTGTTCAAATTCGATCAAATTCTGAATCTAGTGCGTTTTTCCGCGTTCGGCCGAACTCCACGTTCGGTGTAACTGCTCCGAACTCCAGGTTCGGAGTACGCTCGGTGTAACCGCTCCGAACTCCAGGTTCGGAGCACGCTCGGCATAACCGCTCCGAACTACAGGTTCGGAGGTCCCGAAGGTCAGATTCGGAGGTGGTTCGGAGGTGTTTCGGAGGTGGTTCAGAGGAGGTTCGGCGGAGGTTCAGACAAGGTTCGGCGGAGGTCAGCTCGATCCCAGCCAGGGGCTCTGCCCCTTGGACCCCGCCAGGGGCTGCCGCCCCTTGGACCCCGCTTCTCAGGGGCGCTGCCCCCGAACCCCCGTTAGGTGGGAATTTTACAGAAGCGGATCAGTTATCGAGTTTACCCTTGATTCGGTAGCTGTGGGGTGTTATGTTTGAAGAAAATCCAGATCACGATATTTGTTATGAGTTAGTGATCGAATTTCAAGAAATGTGTTTGTGGGTAGTCATGGTTCTTGATGATGGACAGAGATTCAAGAATACGTGTTTCTGATGATGGACAGAGATTCGGAGACATGGTTATGATTACTTGGGAACGTTTGTCGGAGATTATCATTCCACACAAACTGAAGATTAAATGAGATTAAACATTCCGTTGCGGGCCACTTGAGTTTATCATTCCACTACAAGAATGCGGGGTTGGAATCATAAGAAATTGAAGATTTGAATATGTCACTTGTTTAGGGGGAAATTGGGGACCCTAAAAAAAAAAAAACTTTCAAAGTTTCATAATTGAAAAAGTGAATATTCAAAAGCAATCAGTTCAGGGATGATGGTGGTTTTTGATCTTCATGGAAATGTGGTATATTCTGATGTTCGTGCGAACCGATATGTCAAAGTTTTCAATTATGGTTTGGAACTTTCTGTCATATGCCCGATACTTTCTTGAGTTGTCGAAAGACTTGGTCAGATTCCAGTCTGCAACGAGATATACGTTTACCGGAGTAATATATTGGGATGGATTTGATGCTGAGGGGGAATTTCCGTGATTAAAGATGCTGATCGTGTCTGTTTTCATAAAGATCAGAATGTGTTACAATTCGGTGAAGATTGAAGATTATTATCAAGATGCAGTGATGTTCGTGTGTCTTTACAATTTCGGGATGCAACTTATGAAGTGAACCATTATCATACATGCTGGTTCCAATTGGATGGCTGTGCTTGAAGCTAGGGGGAATTTTATTGGTTGTGGAGATTGTACAAGATTCGAATTGTGTCCTGCATACCTGATGATTCGGTCAAGGGGAGTTTGCTAAAGATAGAGATGTCTGCAGCAAGCTGACTGAGGATTGCTAGAAGATCAATGTCTGGATTCGACAGTAACGTCCAAGGGGGAATTTGTTAGTGTATGAACCTTGTGTGGCCGTTACTGTTCGAATTGACGAACAGACTGATTTGAGAGTGGACAAAGTCTGGGGTCCGAGCCTCGGCCGAACTCAAGGTTCGGAGGCTCCGAACCTTGGCCGAACTCCAGGTTCGGAGGTCCCAGGTTCGGCCCAGAATGAAATAGTATAAATAGTGATGTCTTTGTATTTCATTGTAAGTTTTAGTCCAGTGTCTTCTCAGATCAATGTGTTGAGAGGGGAGGTTCTGTCCGACCTCCCCCGGAGCTTAATCGTTTGTATACTCCTTCGGTTTATGTAATCATTCAACACAATATATGACAAAACTTCCGTCTCATCCATAGAATCGATCTGTACATGCTTTTTCATGTGTTTAGTTGGGACTAATGAGTCCCACTACGGTTTGTATATAACCATTAAGTTGTGTTTAGGACCAATGATGGCCCTATAAGGAGTGTTTAGTAGGGCAATGAGGGTCGGTTGGGACCAATAAGTCCTAGTAAGGTGTGTCTTATATAACCAATAAGTTGTGTTTAGGACCAATGATGCCCTAATAATGTGTGTTTAAGGGCAATAAGGGTCAGTTGGGACCAATGAGTCCCAATAAAGTGTGTATATAACCAATAAGTTGTGTTTACGACCAATTATGGCCCAATAAGGTGTGTTTAGTTGGCACCAATGAGTCCCACTAATGTGTGCATAAAACCAACACGTTGTGTTTAGGACCATTGATGGCACAATAAAGTGGGTTTAGGGACAATGAGGGTTAGTTGGCACCAATGAATCCTAATAAGCTGTTTATAGAACCAATAAGTTGTGTTTACGACCAATTATGGCCCAATAATGTGTGTTTAGTTGGGACTAATGAGTCCCACTAAGGTGTGTATATAACCAATAAGTTGTGTTTAGGACCAATGTTGGCCCAATAAGGTGTGTTTAGTAGGGCAATGAGGGTCGGTTGGGACCAATAAGTCCTAGTAAGGTGTGTCTTATATAACAAATAAGTTGTGTTTAGGACCAATGATGGCCCAATAATGTGTGTTTAAGGGCAATGAGGGTCCGTTGGGACCAATGAGTCCCAATAAAGTGTGTATATAACCAATAAGTTGTGTTTACGACCAATTATGGCCCAATAAGGTGTGTTTAGTTTGGACCAATGAGTCCCACTAATGTGTGCATATAACAAATACGTTGTGTTTAGGACCAATGATGGCACAATAAAGTGGGTTTAGGGACAATGAGGGTTAGTTGGCACCAATGAGTCCTAATAAGGTGTTTATATAACCAATAAGTTGTGTTTACGACCAATTATGGCCCAATATGGTGTGTTTATTTGGGACTAATGTGTCCCACTAAGGTGTGTATATAACCAATAAATTATGTTTAGGACCAATGATGGCCCAATAAGGTGTGTTTAGTAGGGCAATGTGGGTCGGTTAGAACCAATAAGTCCTAGTAAGGTGTGTATATAACCAATAAGTTGTGTTTAGGACCAATGATGGCCCAATAATGTGTGTTTAGTTGGGACTAATGAGTCCCACTAAGGTGTGTATATAACCAATAAGTTGTGTTTAGGAACAATGATGGCCCAATAAGGTGTGTTTAGTAGGGCAACGAGGGTCGGTTGGGACCAATAAGTCCTAGTAAGGTGTTTCTTATATAACCAATAAGTTGTGTTTAGGAACAATGATGGCCCAATAAGGATTGTTTATTAGGGCAATGAGGGTCGGTTGGGACCAATTAGTCCTAGTAAGGTGTTTCTTATATAACCAATAAGTTGTGTTTAGGACCAATTATGGCCCAATAATGTGTGTTTAAGGGCAATGAGGGTCCGTTGGGACCAATGAGTCCCAATAAACTGTGTATATAACCAATAAGTTGTGTTTACGACCAATTATGGCCCAATAAGGTGTGTTTAGTTGGGACCAATGAGTCCCATTAATGTGTGCATATAACCAATACGTTGTGTTTAGGACCAGTGATGGCACAATAAAGTGGGTTTAGGGACAATGAGGGTTAGTTGGCACCAATGAGTCCTAATAAGGTGTTTATATAACCAATAAGTTGTGTTTACGACCAATTATGCCCCAATATGTTGTGTTTAGTTGGGACTAATGAGTCCCACTAAGGTGTGTATATAACCAATAAGTTATGTTTAGGACTAATGATGGCCTAATAAGGTGTGTTTAGTAGGACAATGAGGGTCGGTTAGAACCAAAAAGTCCTAGTAAGGTGTGTATATAACCAATAAGTTTCGTTTAGGACCTATGATGGCCCAATAATGTGTGTTTAGTTGGGACTAATGAGTCCCACTAAGGTGTGTATATAACCAATAAGTTGTGTTTAGGACCAATGATGGCCCAATAAGGTGTGTTTAGTAGGGCAATGAGGGTCGGTTGGGACCAATAAGTCCTAGTAAGGTGTGTCTTATATAACCAATAAGTTGTGTTTAGGACCAATGATGGCCCAATAATGTGTGTTTAAGGGCAATGAGGGTCAGTTGGGACCAATGAGTCCCAATAAAGTGTGTATATAACCAGTAAGTTGTGTTTACGACCAATTATGGCCCAATAAGGTGTGTTTAGTTGGGACCAATGAGTCCCACTAATGTGTGCATATAACCAATACGTTGTGTTTAGGACCAATGATGGCACAATAAAGTGCGTTTAGGGACAATGAGGGTTAGTTGGCACCAATGAGTCCTAATAAGGTGTTTATATAACCAATAAGTTATGTTTACGACCAATTATGGCCCAATATGGTGTGTTTATTTGGGACTAATGTGTCCCACTTAGGTGTG
>JBCNJP010013693.1:0-11998 GCA_039602395.1 Deinandra increscens subsp. villosa
TGGGGAAAGAAAGCAAAAGTTTTAGGGTCGTCACAGACATAGTCACTAGCTGCCCAACTGAAGTCGTAATAAAGATACTCTTACCAAATAGTGATGATTCATGTGCTATAGTATACATGTTTGATGGATTTAGTTATAGAATCTAGGTTATCATTTTAAAAATATAGGTTATTAGTTTTGAATTTAAATGTTCAATGTAAATAAAATGCTTGTTAGATTTTCTGTAATATAATGAAATCCGCACTTAAAAGGTCAACTTAGATAAATATTGTTATAGTCAAATTAAATATTTATTTTACAATATTTTCTTGTTTTTCTTTCTTAGATAATGATATATTTCTTTTATTAATTTTAAATTTAAACAAGGTAACGATACAACATTTAAAATTTTGAAAACATATACAAAAATTTAAAATTTAAATAAGTGAATGACTTCTATTTTTATATGCTATAAAATATCTCTGTCACATCAAAGATAATAAACATTACGACCAACAACGATCAATGCAAGTTTTAAAGTATAATAAGTTTGTAATTAGAGCGTTTAGATTCTATTTATATTTTTTTTGAACGGCCACTTTATTAAACACCAAACCAACTAACTAGCAAGATGCTAGAAAGAAGCAAACACCAACACCAAAAATACCACAAGCTACATAAAAGAAATATTATCCCAATCTATTCTATGTTTACATCGGTTAGAAAGCCAAAACATACTCCAAATCTTTATCTCCGTAATTACTTTATCAACCGGGGGCGGCGATCCATGAAAGATGGCGGCATTTCTTCCTTTCTAAAAGCACCAACATGCGGTTAGAATAATCGCATGTACTAAGTCTTTTTGTTTATCCCCAACCTCCTTATAAACCTCTAAAATATCATCCATGGAGAAAGCATACATTGGAGAAATCTTGCACCATGAAGCGACCCATTTCCAAACTATCACCGAATAAAAACATCCCGTGAAGAGATGGGAGGCTGATTCGTTACAATCATTACAAAAGCCACAAACTACCGAAGGAGTATGAATGTTTCGTTTTAAAAGAGCATCAAATGTAGCGATTCTATTACGTTGTGCCCTCCAAGCAAGAAGATTAACTTTTGAGGGCACAAGTTTCGAGCAACGGAAAATAAAAGAAGGCGGCAAATTATTATGGCTAGCGATTAGGCTTCTTACCGCCTTCACCGAGAAGTCCATGAAAGATAATGGAATCCGTTAATATTATTGATAATGAGCACCCTTTATATAGGGAAAATACAATGACTTGTACGAGAAGATAACTACAAATTAGGAATCTAAATCAAACTATTCCTATCACAATATCTCTAATACCTCTCTCTCTCATATCTCAATAAATTCCATATATTCCAATACTCCCCCGTAGTCAGAGCAGTAGAGAATTCAACGCTCAGACTAGAAAATAAATAACAATAAATAATAAAACTAGCTTCAATATCCGTCCATGATTGTGCTTCAACTGTCTTCAGAATCTGAACTTTAGCCAAATCCGTAGTTTGCTTGATGTCGGTCATCTTTATTCCTTATGGTTGCACTCCTTGGTGTTCTTGGTTTTTGATTCGAGACCCGAAGGTAAGTCTTTGATCAGTCGATCTTGACATAAAATAGAGATTTAAAAAAAAATAAAAATAAAAAACAAAGTTGCTGATCGTAACCAAGCAACGATTTTTGGATCTGAAGACCACGATTTTCGATCCGTAGATCTGAAATAAACTAAAAGAAAATATAAAGAAAATTAAAACCAATTGTTCCAGGAGTAGCAATAACCAGACGAAAAATTCCAGACTTCACTTTGCTTTCTTTTGGATGAGAACAAATAGAGATTTTTTTTTTGTTTGAGTGCACCAATCGGAGTGGTGAAGCTTTATTTGAGCCAAAAAAAAGAAAAATAAATAACAGCGGTGGTGGACAGGGCGGTGACGGTGAAGGCACACCGCCCTGTCTTGGGTCTTTATTTTTCGGTGTGGGGAGAATTGAACCTAAGCTCTGATTACCATGAAAGATAATGGAATCCGTTAATATTATTGATAATGAGCACCCTTTATATATGGAGAATACAATGATTTGTACGAGAAGATAACTACAAATTAGGAATCTAAATCAAACTATTCCTATCACAATATCTCTAATACCTCTCTCTCTCATATCTCAATAAATTCCATATATTCCAATAGTCCACAGACTCATCACCACACCACATCCATCTTCCATTTATCTCCATTATCCAGTTCTGCATCCCAAGGTCCCTGGATGACAACTCCTTGTTGACCGAAATAATGTTTTTCCACACCCCCGTAATCGTGGATTTGCACGGAAATAAGGCTAAACTGTTTCGAACAAAATGAATACCTGAGATAACTTTTCTCCAAAGATGGTTTTCCTCGGTTTTGAATCTCCACAACCATTTAGAATTGAGACTTCGGTTCATGTCAATGAGCTTAGATAAGCCCAACCCGCCCGATTTTTTATCGAGGCAAACATCTTCCCTTTTTATCCAATGCATCTTTCATTTCTCACTCGATCCACCCCATAGAAAATTGAAACGAATCTTCTCCAAACATTCAAGCACTCTTTTGGGAGCTTTATAGAGGGAAAAATAAATAAATCGGTAAACTGTCAAGGACGCTCTTGACCATCACCAAACGACCACCCATAGATAAGTGCTTGGCTTTCCATTTAGAAAGCCTCCGGTCAAAAACATCAATAACACTTTGCCAATTTCGAATACGGTTCATATTGGCCCCAATCAACATACCTAGGTGACGGAAGGGAAAAGACCCACCTAAGCAACCACATGCCGAAGCCTTTGCCATGATCTCGTCATCCTTTATGTTGATGCCATAGAGTCTACATTTATTTAAATTAATTTTGAGGCCAGAAACCAAGTGAAAGCAACGCAATATACAGATGAGATTAGCAAAATTGGCATTAGTCCATTTGCCG
Source organism: Deinandra increscens subsp. villosa (assembly GCA_039602395.1). Lineage (NCBI taxonomy): Eukaryota > Viridiplantae > Streptophyta > Magnoliopsida > Asterales > Asteraceae > Deinandra > Deinandra increscens. The sequence goes on from JBCNJP010013693.1 coordinate 2,963, forward strand.
AGGATAATGGCATCATCTGCATAAAATAAGTGTGTCAAGATCGGACCGCCATTAGCAACTTGTATTCCGTGGAAAAGACCCAAAGACCTTGCCCTAACTAGCATCCAATTAAGGGCATCCATAACAATAATGAATAAATAGGGGGATAGAGGATCCCCTTGCCTCACCCCTCTGTAGCATTGAAACTCTTTAGTGGGTGAACCATTTATAATAAGTGAGGCCCGAGCCGATGACAAAACCCCTCGTACCCAACTTCTCCACCGAAGGGAAAAATTCATGAAACCTAGAATCGAATCAAGGAAGTTCCAATCCATTGTGTCAAAAGCTTTGTAAAAATCAACTTTAAAGAACATATCATCATGTTTTGACTGTTTAAGCCAAGAAAGAACCTCATTAATAATGAGGGGGACATCAATAATATTTCTCCTCGCCACAAAACCCATTTAGGTAACGGAAATAATATCTCCTAAAACCGTCTTTAATCTTTCAGCAAGAACCTTTGATATAACTTTTGAGACACATCCAATCAAACTAATAGACCGAAAATCCCCGAGGCATTGGGCATCCAAAACCTTAGGGGTGATATGATTTAGCTAAAACTCATTTTAACTTATTTATTGTTTTAAAAAACTTTAACAACTCATTTTTATATTTTATTTAGATTTAATTAAATAATATTTAATATTGATCATTTTCTTACTTTTCTCTTTCTTCTATTTGAACCACTAAACCAAAAAGAAAAATTATAAAACCTAAACAAAATACAATTGATAAATCTATTATAACTTAATATTATATTCAAATGTAATATAATTGTATTATTATATTACTTATTTTATTGTGTTTTATTATCAATGCATGGTGTACAAGTCGTCGATGCGTTGCTATTGTTATAAGTGATTATAATAGTGGTAAAGCATTGTGTACAAGTTTGATAAGCTTGGGATGTTCTTTAAGCGTGGTGTACAACCAAATTCTCTTTTACCCGACCATTGTTCGCCCGGTAGGTACTTGAGCACTGTTACCCCCATCTTCGATCGAAAATGTTCCCGTCCTTTTCACTGTTCGTGCGTGTCTGGTGGGTGGCCAGTACCGTCCTCAAGATATGGCCTCAGATTATATACGATTTGGGCCTCAATTCTTCTCTCACGCTCCATCTCAATCAGAACAATCGGTAAGAATGATTCTCCCATCCAGCTTTCTTTTTAATCATTTTTGTTGTGGATTAGCTTCTCCAGATTGTAATCGTTTTTGTTTACGACGGTGACCAGAGCTTCAACAAAACCCTAGATCAACCATCTACATGATGTACGTTCCCCACCGCCAGAAGATCGTCGATATCACAGGTAATAGTTCCAAGATTTTGTTTTCTAGGGTTTCGAATATTTCTTTTTGCTTTAATAATTCATTTTTTTAGTGAATTTTAGCACAAAAGATCCAGGGCAGGAGCCGTTCAGCTTCAAGATTGGCCAAGGCCAAGTTATTAAAGGTAATTTATTCCTGATCTTGAATTATTGATGGATGGTTGTGTATTATTTCTTCCCTTTAGGTTGAAATTGGATTTTCTTAATGCATAAAATAGGCGTGGTCTTTGGATTGTGAATATTTTGTTTAGGATTTTGTAGTTGTAGAAATAATTTAGATATTTAGGGTTTTGTAGTTGTAGAAGTTGGACCTTATATGTTTCTTATTTGAAAATCGTGCAGCGGTGGTGGTGGTGGTTGTGTGGCGATGGTTTCCGGCAAATAGGTTAAAGAAAAGGTGCTTAGGTCTAGCACTGGAACAAGATGTAACTCAACCCTTCTAGCATCGTGTTGGTTTAACAATGATGGTTCAACTCTCCTCTTGGTTAGTATCACTTTATACACTTCTGTTGTAGACCTTAGTTAATTTTATGCGGTAGTGGTGAGCTGTGCGAGTCAGTCAGGTTGTGTAACAGACCCTTATGCATAATGCTATGATGCATTGAAGGCTAAACTAGGATCATTTCATTTCATGTTGTTTTGTATATTTAATCACTTAATAGGTTGTTATGTATTGTGGTTGTTTAGGCTCAGTTGTGAATTTGGCGTCTTTGTGAATTTATTTTGATGGTGTCATGATATATCTATTGAAAAAGGAAAACATGTCATTACAAGATACATTAATAAAGGGGAAAACAGACGAAATAGAAGAACAAACATCAATTATAAGGAAAATAAACATTATTTTGCATCACCATGTACATTCATGAGATCACACACCTAAGAGTTAAGTGTATCATGTATGCATATTATGTGTTATGTTTATGATTAACTATATCCCCTAAGTTAAGTGTATCATGTATCCATATTATGAGATCATAATGTTCCTCAGTGAAATTGGAAAGTGGTTTTAGAATTGATGTGAAAGTTGTAGAGATTTCTGGGTAATTTGTGGAGTTTCTTCCCGAGGCAGGATTGGGGATATGGGAATTGTGAGCAAGAAAACGCCATTTCAAAGCGTACTTTTAGGTTGTGATTCTACCATTGGAAGTTTTTCAAGTTCCCTTGGAACTTTCTACTTCACTGAAAAGTTCCCTAGGAAAAGCTAAGTTTATCTTGAAATCAGGAGTAAACATGCTTTCTTGCTTTGTTTATCTTGAAATCACAAGATCTGCAGCTATATGTTACTCACATTTGTGAGTTTATTTTGTTATTGGTGGTTATATGTCTCTCTTTTTGACTTTATGCTATGTTTTTTTTTGCGCGATAGTCACCACCCCATGTGCAGCCAATACGCGGTAAACACCATTGTTTAGAGGACCAATTTTATGACTTGGCTCAATTTGTTTTTGTTGAATAGTGACTAGAAATATTGTGTAATCATGCATACTATTGTTTAGACTTAATTTCATTGTTATTTTACTCATAACACTTCTATATTTGAATGTAGCTTGATAAATTCAATTTTAGCCATTTCATTTGTGCACTTAGCATCCTTTTGGAAGGCTAGGTATTTCTTTTTATTGGTTTATTTCTATTATTTTTATCATGTTCAGATTCTATATGGTATATGTTTGGTAGTTTTTTGTAGTTTACTCTTAGTCATTTAGTGATTTAAAGATTAGGAAACTTTTGTGAATTTTATGCATCTAGATGTGGAGGGCCATGATGGGTGATATTTAATTAAGTGTTGGTTTATGTTGGGTTATTTCAGCTGTGTTTTTTAGGCTTTAACCCTGTCATTGATTGCTCAAAAATGAATTGAGTTTTCATTTATAGTTAGTATTTAAGGGTGTGTCTATGTAATTGAGTTTTCATCCATTGGAAATTTTGAGAGTTAATAAAAATCACAGAGGTGGTCGTGAATGGCTTCAGCGCATGCATTTCTGCACCGACTTGCCGTCCAACAACAGCGCCCGCGTAGTTATCCAACGGCTTGCCATCCAAACGCTTCGGGCGCGGAGCGCCGATCGAAACATCTAGTTATAAACAAATATGAGGAATGAGTAGTAATTTTCACATATAGCAATTGGCTTTAGTTTTCTCTAATTTTTTTAGAACGAGTCAACTTAACTAAAGATTTTTGAACCCGACTTCTTAACGAGGTTGATAGTGTACCCATCTTGTTTAAGTGTAACACAGGTCTTGTCTTGATTTATTTTGATCCTGAGTTAATAGGTCTAACTTATCCAGATCACTCATCTTGAAAACTCGGCTATATCTTCCAACTTGTCTCTTGTTACTATCAAATCATACACATAGACACAAAATATGAGGAGAGATTGCAAAGTGACCCTCCTATAAACTCCTTGCTCTTAAAGACATTAGTTGTTCTTTAACCCATTTAAGATCCCATCCAACTTTGTGTTCCACACCCTTTGGAGCTTGGCATAAACCATAAAGGGCTTTGATAAGCTTGTACACTTTATGGTCTTTCTCGATTTCTTGATGTAGGTTGGACTTGTAACAATTATGAATCAAGTTTCCTAATTAAGGTAGATGGCTTCCTCATCTCATCTAGCTATAAAAAGTGCCAGATCTACCTTCTTGGTTTTATTTAGATTTCCATCATGTTGGTTTTGCTTCCTAGCAGGACATAAAAGGCAACATGGCCAAATTAGTCACATCCGTAGCATAATATATTTTAACGGTCCCGATTTATGCCCTTCGGTACAGGTCTAAGATGGCTTGGCTCGTTCTTAGTTTGTGCTCATGCTTCACCATCGACCTCATACCCTTCCTCGAAAAGTTTCTCATGGACCACAACCCCTAACCCGAATCATTGACATGTGGTTTGTAACTCAAGTCACCCTTTGAGACATTAGTTTTGTTGAAAATTTTGAGAGAAAATAGTAAAAAATGTGTTTTTTTCACTAAGTTGTGAAAATGAATTTTTCAACAACTTTGGACAGAAATAACTATATGTAACTGAGGTTTATTTAGCTGATATTTTTTTGGTATGTGTATGTGATGAGTGCAATGTGACGCTTAGATGTCGCACTTTGCACACTCACATCACTGAAAGCCGTCTTTGTATTTTTGGCCTCACAGGTGGGTTGCGCGGGATAAGTTGGCTCGAGTCTGCTGACTGCTGTTGTGAGTGGCTTGACTACAGGCATGCTGGTGTGTGCGTCAATGCGTAGCTGCCGAAACAATCCAGTAAATGATGCGTAGCTGGTGTGTGCGTCAATGCGGCTGTGTGTCTTTCGACGAAGCCACGGCGATAGATGGTGATCGGAAAAAAAATAAAGGCCGAAGCCTGGGACAAAAGCTGTCGATGATATGTGGTGATCGGAAAAAAATAGAGGCCGTAGCCTGGGTCAGAACTAAGCGACGGCAAGTGCAGAAAAAATAGGGTTTTAGGTTATTGGCTCTGATACCATAAACGTGATTATGATCCCATGAATAATTCTCTATTAATCACCACAATATATACCAGACTATTTTACATATAAGTCCCTATACAAATACTAATAACATAACGATACAAAGTATATTCTAATAGTTATTACATAGATTCGTTAGTTTTGTTTTGTTTTGTTTTGACAACTTAAACTCTAAGCTAGCTGAAACTCTTTCTTTTTCTTAAAATTCTTCATCTATAAATTTTCTTAAAACCTTCCGTTAACTCATTCTTGTTTATTTCCCAACATTGTTATTTTTCCATTTCCTTGTAAATTTTATTTCCTTTTTACTTGATTTCAATTTTCATGTAATTTCCCTTGTATCGTAAATAGTTGCTTCCTTTCCTCATAACGTACCGTAGCTAGTAGTTTATTTTATTTTCTTGTAATCGTCATGTAATAAAAAATTATTATTTTATTTCAATATTAGAAAACAGTATTCCTATAAGTTTATCATGGTTTCCTGATAAAAAGCCATCTTCTTTAATAATTTACTCGATCGTAGACTTTTAGACGTCCCACGACATCATTTATAAAGCCCATCATCTTTATGCCGAGTAGTTGTTTTACGGAGGCCATAATATGAATGAACATTCTGAGAAAAATAGCAAGTAACTTCTTAACTAGTTAAATTTGCCGAACGTGGTCTCAGGTGTAGCAGATTTAGAAGCATTATATACAGGATAACTTTCTAGCGAATTTATCAATGGAACTTCAGTCTTTCATCTTCAATCCTTCAAACTTGGTTATTAGAGTTTGAAGTCTCTCCTCTTTCATGCGATCGACACCTAGATGCCGGGTTTTAATTGCGCCCCGCTTCTCTTTTATGGTTGCAAGATTAGTGTCTTATAAAATCTGACCTTTGGAAATCAAATGCAACAATAAGGTAGTTGTCACATTGTTTTTCTTGGCTTCTCCATCGGTTTCATCAGCAACAACTTCTGACTTTGATACCAAGTCTAAGTCCTAAAATTGATAAGCACATATTATTTAGATGACTCCCAACTTTTAGATAATAAATAAATAACTCAAAATACTAATTCAATAAACTTTTATATATTCTGACTTTGATACCAATTCAAATCTTAAATTGATAAGCACATAATATTTAGATGACTCACAACTTTAAGATAAAAAAAAATAACTCAAAACACCAATCCAATAAACTTTTATATATAGATGAAAGATCCCAAATACAAATGATTATTTCCGTACGAAGTATAAAAATTATTATTGATCATTAATCTAGTAAATCAATGGTCCAGATCTAAAGCAGGAAAGTTCAAGCGTCAAAAGCAGCTGAATTGGTAAAATTGGTATATCCTACAATTGTTGATTTTTTGAAATTTCCCCCAATTTTTTTAAACGTCTAGCTATAACTTTTTTATATGACATCATTTAAAAAAAAACCATAAAATCAAGAATTTTATTCTCTTTAATTTAAGTATAGTATTGTTATATTTTTCTTTAATAAAAGAAAAAAATCGTCTGTGTGCTCTCGTTTAACTTATATGATTATCCATATAACTTGCGTGATTATCATTATAATTTGTGTAATTATTGTATTACTATGCATGTGTAATTATATAAACATTGCTTAATTATAAACATATAACTTGTGTGATTATCATCTAACTTACGTAATTATTGTCTTATACGCGTGTGAACAATTTCATCATTTTCTAAAGTATACGTAGCGCTTACTAGTTATTTCGTACCTTTTGCACGAAAAAAACATTTTTTTTTTTTTTTTTTTGGAACGGCCGCACGAAAAAAACATGTTGTATATATATGAACATGGTAATCATCATAAACAAATAATTAATTGGAAAAAAAACCCCTAATAGCCCAAACGAACTTATTTTGACAAACCGGGTTGACCCACCCACGTGAGAACTGAGAACCCAATTTGGAACTAACACCAAGTCACCAACATGTGAACCAAGTTTGATAAATTACTTCAAGAAGATCGGTCTAGATTAAGATTTGTTTAATGTTTACATGAACAAGTCACCATTCTAATTGGCCGCCTGCAGATAATACTAAGAAACTCCTTCTCCTTATCTTATCTCAACTATTTTATGTTGTAACTTTTGACTTGTTCCGTACAATTTTCCTTTATATGGCATTTGATTTTAGTTAAATACTTACTCTAACTAACTTTTTTTTATATATTGCGAGAGATGTGGATATTGATGGTATGGTAAGATAATGTGACATAAATGTCATGTGAAAACTATCATAAAAATGTGTAGTATACCGTTCACTTAAACAATAAAATAAAACAATTTTATTATAAATACGATCACAAGAAAATAAAGAAACTACTAATTATAATACAAAGAAGGAAAGGAAAGGAGCAACGTTACAAGTTAAGTTAGGGAAAGATTAATACAAGGAAATAAAGTATAATTACACCGAAACAAAATCAAATAAAATAAAAAAAAGTGTAAAATAATTTGATTAAAACATTTTAGAAGAGTTAAGAGACAGAGGAAGGAAAAAGTAAAGCAGTTCAAAAAGTTGGCTAAGCATCAAATCAAAATCTAGGACCTTTAAAACAAATTTATATAAGAACCTATTTGTTTCTCAGAGTACAATAGTCGAAGTTATTAGTACACTAAGAGCGAACCAAGCACCCAAAGTTACCTTGAAGCTTGCTTGAAAGTAGATGAAAGATAAAGAATTGTTGAAGAAGCTTTTGAGAGAGTGTTACACCCATACCCAATTTAAACTTTCTAACTTTTAAGTAAAAAACAAAAGTTAGTCCTAGAAAATTTCGTTTAATAATAACCAAAATCATAAGTTTTGGTGTCAAAATGATTCGTATAGCATCAATTTTAAGTTAGGGGCTGTTTGGTTCAATCTGTTTCATTAAGTACTGGATGAATAAGCGTCTGGATGGTAAAGACTTATGTAGAAGACTGGATGAATAAGACATTTTTTAAGGTAAATCTCTTAGCGATTCAGACATTTTTTCCATTCAGAGGTTCCAAACAAACAGTCTGTATCTGTACGATTCAGACAATTTATCATTCAGACCTTATTAAGAGGTAAACCAAACAGCCCCTTAGTCTCATCACCTAGAATGAGTTGTTTCAATATACAATATTTCCCAAAACAAAAGAGTTCTAAAATTTCGCTTCATGTGTTCGGTTCTTCATTTTGCTTGATCGGCTCCGATAATCACGCATGACTTTTACCTAACATAAACACCAATCAAAGTTGGTGTTTCTGAATAATTCATTAAGAAAGGGTAGAACCAAGTTCTACAAGCAAACTAAACTATTTCAGGACATAAATTATTCTTGGGGCGTAATTTACGCCCAGAATGTTGTTGTTCTCTATTTTATGTTCTTATATACGTTTATGTTCCATGTTTTGCTTTCCAGAGTAAATTACGTCCCAGGGGGTGTAATATACGCCTCCGTTCAGATTTGTGTCATGTTTTCAATATATTCAATTACTTGGGACATCTTCGGAGACTCGGGCTTTTACCTGCTACTTTCTAAATCAGTTTGTACCCATTTCTAGGTACTTAAATCAGTTCTTATACAAATTATGCAAGTTTTTCGACCACACTCTTTGTTTCTACCCGTTTGACTCGTTTAAAAGGTTTCAAAACCGTTTGACCCATTTGACCAACAAGCTCATAACTCAATAGTATATGGGGGGCTTGAGATCCTAAGGTCTTGGGTTCAAAGCCGGATGTGATAAATAATACTCTTCCGGTTGGAGACAGGGGTTTTCCCAGAAATAAACGGGTTTCCTCTAGAATTGGAAATAGATATATGAAAAATTAATGTCGTTGAACCCAAACATATCGTTAAAAAAAATGCTTCACTTGCCCCCACCATATATACAAGATTGGGACCATGATCATAATCAAAGTTCACAATTCATTCCATTTGATAATAAAGTATATTATCTTAGCAAATCAAGTCAATATCATCCGTCTAGGGATGGTTTCAATTTGGCGGTTCTATTACTAAACACCCCGTGGGGAAATTTTCAAATATCCATTGTCTTTTCTTCACCTCATAAGGTGATTTTCACTTCACCATTCATGTTTCTATAATTTCATTTAATAATGGCTTCTATGACCTCATGAGTCATCTATTATCTTATTAAGAATACCACGACTTCTTGAATCCTATATTTATTAATTT
>JBCNJP010013694.1:0-11998 GCA_039602395.1 Deinandra increscens subsp. villosa
TAAAATTACAAATGTAACATTGTTACATATGTTACATAGGTAACTATACATATGTTATAATATGTAACATATGTAACAAAGGTAAAATTACATATGTAACATTGTTACATAGGTAAATATACATATGTAAATATGTAACATAGGTAAATTTACATATGTAACATTGTTACATAGCTAAATATACATATGTAAATATGTAACATAGGTAAATATACATATGTAACATTGTTAAAAGATTTACATTGTTAAAAAATAAACTAAATTAGTTATTACATGTGTAACATCATTAGAAAGATATATTTTATTATACACTTATGAGTTACACGGGTAAATTTATATATGTAACATCAATAAAAATAATATACATAAGGACATTACATATATATCGAGTTACGATGTAAAGCTACTCGGCCCCAGGAGGGGTATAAAACTAGTTACCAATTGACGGTAGGCTAATACATTTCATGTAATTATATATTAAAACACAGTTCTAAAAATATTTTTTCTATTTTTTTAATGATACTTAGTCTAGTACTAACACATTAAACCTTTAAACCCATCTATTTATGAGATTTAAACTGTTAAAAGTCAAAAGAAAAAAATATCAATTAATTGCATATCATTATTACGTTCCATTATTAGGTGGTCAATTAAACTGTTGGTTTCACAATTATCGTAAATCAATCTTTAGACTTGGTACTACATAGACTTTTGTGATTTGTGGCAAAATTAATGGCATAAAAAAATACAACACAATTTTTTCACGATTTGAGAATTAAAAGAACGAACAATAGAGAATTACAAAAAGAAATCAGGAGAGGTCAAGTCAACCTTAACTTTAACTTTATACGACCTAGGCTATTTATTAAATAATATATTAAATATATTTATTTAATAAAAACTTGCAAATGAACATCTTCTCCACTCTTCTTTAAAATCAACACTAGCTCGCCGATGATTATTCCATGTGCGACGGCGACGGTTGGAGAGATGGAGACGATGGCTTGAACGACTCAACAACCGTCGATCTACGGGCGTAACATCCGGTCACAAGAGAGGTGGAGATGATGACTTGAATGACTCAACAGTCGTCGATCTACGGTCGCAACATCCGGTCACTACTTCCGGCTCAACGATGTTCGGAAGTTGGGTTACTCAGATCTGGAAACGGTGTTGGGTTTCTTCGATGACTCAGATCTTCAACTGTAGATGGATAGGATTCAATATGATTTTGGTTATGATGCGAGGTGGTAGCAGAGGTGGAAGGTGGTGACCGAGGTGGTAGGTGGTGGCAGGTTCATTGGATACAAAGGAGAGTAAATTCAACTTGAGATAAGATGGGGTTGAGATTGAAAGAATAAATTTAGAAATTTGATACGAGAGAAATAAAAGAAGGAAGATGACAAATTTAAAGAGAAATGAAAGAGAAAGATGGGGATGATGTGTTATTGTGCATTAGGTCGCACAAAATAGGGGGTCTAGGAGATTACCAAAATGCCCCTTTTCACTAAAATATAAAGATAGAGCAATTAATTTAAGGAAAAATAGAATTTAATAATACAAGTTTTAAGTGATTGGCGGATAATAATATGAGTTTCACATTTGTATCACAATAATACGAATTAAACATGTTGGTGATTATAATGATACGCCGTTAGTTTTTTATCTTTCGATTAGGGTTCGAATCAACCCTAATCGAAAGATAAGAGAAAGAAACAAAAAGAAAAGGAAGAAACCTTATATTATTATCCTAATCGAACCATAATCGAAAGATAAAAAACTAACGGCATATCATTATAATCACCAACATCTTTAATTCGTATTATTATGATGCAAATGTGAAACTCATACTATTATCCGCCAATCGCTTAAAACTTGTATTATTAAATTCCAATTTTCCTTAATTTAATTGAAAAAATTCAAGAAAAAAATCTCATCCATTAGATCAACAAGATCAACGGCTAAGGTGACGTTTTCCAAGTTTTCACAACTCAGACTAGTTTTCAAAATAACCTTTCTCTCTCTCTTTTCTCTCTCTCTCTCTCTCTCTCTCTCTCTCCCTCTCTCTCTCTCTCTATATATATATATATATATTCTCTCTCTCTCTCTATATATATATATATATAGTAAGTATCATGCGAAAACACCGTTTATTGCGAAAACGTGAAAACCAATATTAAGACCTACGTAACTTCTTTATACGTTAATGTTTTTTTATAAAATTCGCACCAAAAGTCTTATAATTATGTTATCTTTAATTTTGAATTTTTTTTTAAAAAAAATTAACGTTTCGTATTTTTTCGTGTGCTACAAATGTGCATCCTTATCATTAGTACTGCACAAACACGAATTATAATGCGAAAAAAACACTCCTTATGTTAACAACTTATAATAAACACTAAAACATTTATGGTACTAATGATAATGCTACATAATGCACATGCGCAACATAGAACTAAAAAAATTATAAAATGTTATTTTTTTTCTTTAGATCTAAAGAGAACGCTAGTGGTCGTGTGCGTCAGCGGTAGCAAAATCAACCGGGCCACTCGACGGCATCTTCTCCACCAGAATTCTAGTAGAGGCAACCAACAGAGTTTCTTAAAGGGCTACAAAACAAACACCATGTGCAGTAATCAAATGTCTAACCCACCATGCGCCGTAAAAAGTTAAATAGAATAAAGTTTAAAGGTAAATGGTGAAAATTAAAAATCACTTTTTGTAATATATTTATCATTAGAGGCATTAGCGAAGTTTGACCGAAAAAGTCTTGGGGGCGAAAAGTCTTGGATCCTAATCCCGAGGGGGCGGTTTTCAATATATAAAAAAATTAGAAAAAATCGCAAAAATTAGCACTACGGCAAAACAAACCGGGGGGCGGTCGCCCCCCGGGTTCCCTTATATGCTTTGCCGGTGATTAGAGGTTAGGCATTATAAAGTAAAATATATATATATATTTCTCATCTTTTTATTAGAACGACCATTCTCTTTAAAAACGGATTAGCAAAGAGCTAGAAAAAGTTACATAGGAGAAAAGGAACACAAGAGAAACATTAAAAAACAGCAAGAAACACCAAGTTCCTCCATTTATGCACCAAAAGAAAGAATGACAATTAATTTCTTCAAAAATCTGATCCTCAGCTCACCTTTTTCCATTGAACACAAGCCCGACTTTTGGGCCTTAGAATAGTCCATCCAGTTACTGCAGAGAGGAGCTCACCAACAAACAAAGGAAAATAGGCAGGAAGTTTGCACCAACCAAAAATCTGACCCTATATGTACCTGGCGGATTCACAGTTCAAAAGTTTATGATCGGTAGACTCCACCGCTTCATTACATCTCACAAATAACCCTCCCACCTGAATGCCACGTATAATAATATTATCTTTGGTCGCAATACGATTGAGAGTTGCCTGCCAAGTAAAGAAACCGACTTTGATGGCACCCATTTAATCCACCAAAAAACTTGAGAGAACGAAGGGAGAAGCTTACTTTGAAGGTCTTTACGGACCTTAGCCACTTCAAAATCAACACAGTTGTCTTCACCCCATTGCCACACATCTTTTCTAGAATCGAAATCGGTCGCTTTCTTCCAGCCCCACAAAAAGCGACCCAATCAATGAGTCTCTGAAGATCAACCTCATGCTTCCAATCTCCAACCAAAATAAGACTACCATTATGAGGTTTAAATATGTCCGTTATAGCACACTTAGGGTTTTTGTCAAGTTGAAATAGATCCAGGAAGCGTTTAGAAAGAATCCCTTTGCCCGTCCAGTTATCGGTCCAGAACTGTCCACTTCTACCATCACCAATAGTACATTTAATCGGGAGATCTATGTCATAACCTACCTTTTTTTTATTGCAGTCGCTGTTTTAAAAATCCCAGCCCAAGGACCATTAAAGGTTTTGCGAAATGGGAACATATTTGGTTGATTTCTTTTGTCATGGATTGAGGACATTACTTTGACCCAAAGCCCATATGGTTCCATCTTAAATCGAAAGAGCCATTTGCAAAGGAGAGCCAGGTTTAGAGCCCCTAAGGACCCTACACGCAAGTCTCCTAAATCTTTATGTGCCATTAAGTGTTTCCAAGGAATCCAAGCGATTTTTTTTAACTCCTATCACGCCCCCCCCCCCCCCCCCCCAACAGAATTGACGTCTCACACCTTCAATAACCATCAAAACGGCATCAGGGACCTTGAATAGAGAGGACATATAAGGAGAGGTTTTTACGCTTCCAAGGGGACATACGTTTAATGATCTTATCCACCGTAGGCCTCCATGAAGAGTTCCTATTCATATTAGCCCCCAGCGGGACCCCCAAATAAGAGGTCGGAAAAGATCCCACCTTACAACCCAGGTTCTGCAAGATCAAAATCAGCTCTTGTTGCTACACATTAACACCGAAAAGGGTACTTTTATCATTTGATTTTTAGTATACATTACCTTTTTGTAATATACTAGATTTAACCACTTGTGCGTTGCAGCGATGATATCACAAGTACTCAAAATAGGTATCTTACTAAAACGCAATGTAAAGAGAACACAAATACAAAAAAAACTGCATAACGACATTAAAAAATAACAGACATAATAAACTGAAAATGTTGATACGTAAGCAAAATTGTGCAAACCTAAAACTAAGGAAGCCTAAAAAAGAAAAAAAAATTAAGATAAAATGAATTAAAAAGCTGCAAAAAAAATGGAAATATAGATTTGAAGGCTCCAAGAATTGAGCCTGAGACTTAAATGTTATGTTACACAATTTTATCCAGTACACACCGTCTAAATTGTTTGTTAATTATGATACGTCTATAACATTCATCTAGGAATGAAATGCTTAAAGAGAATCACTAAAGCTATGTGTAATGGGGCACAATGAGGGCTCCATAACGTCTCATGGCGTCCAAAACCCATTACACACCCAATCTATAACGCCTATTTTGCCCCTCAAGTGTTATCCACATAGCGCCCCGCCCCTCTTTCTCTCTCCTATTCTGATAGGTCTTATCTGACTGGTGCAAAAATTGTTTAAATAAAAATGTTTTATGGGGTTTTACTACATCTCATTTTCTCATTAAGTTCCTTGTCACGTATCATGAAATGCCTCATTGAATTAAAGGCTCCATCCACTACACATAGTCCAAAGACCTACCCACCTAATAAACTTTAGATGACACATATATGAAGCAAATAAATAATATAACTATTCACCTAATAGTTAATGTACTGTATAATTAACATTTTTTCGATTTAAAATTTTGAAACATTTTTTTTAAACAACTATTTCAGATCACTGACGAGGATATTGCGCATCCACCCGATCATCTTCAGTTCTTCACTCTTGCAGTGACAGTGACTGACACGTCCCCAATGCGAAAGCTCGTACATCAGCCATACACTCAACCAGGACACCAGTTTAGGGAAAACTGACCTACTGTCAAAAAACCCCTTACGAGGATTTAGGGTTAAGTTCCAAGCAAAACCAAACAATATGCGAAAACCAAAAAACCAAACAAAAAAAAGTTTTTTTTTTCTAATTTTTCTATATGTTCTTTTAATGATTTTAAGTATACTAGAAAAAGAAAAAACTTTAAAAACATTTTTAGGTTTTTTTAAAAGCTAAAATAAAATTCGAATTTTAGTTTTAAAATTAATAATGCATTATGCAACAATGTTAATACTATTGCATCATGCAACAATACTATTAGTACCAATGGATTATGATGCAACAGTAAAAAACTCTTAAAACTTTTTTTCTTTTTAATGTTTTTCCCATAAATAAAGCTAATAAAATTATAGATTTTTTGGTGAAATTATTTTTAAAAATTATCAATATATATAGAAGTTGTAGAGAAAAAATGTTTGGTTTTTTGGTTTTTGTATTTTTCTTTGATTTTCCCTTGATCCCTCCCCTGAGGATTGAACCCCTGATCTCTTAGTCAGAAACTCAACCCTCCCTCAAATACCATTGAGACAATTACTCGTTGGTTTTTTAAAACATTGAAAAATTAAGAAAATATATATGTACACACATAAAGAAGTTCTATGTGAACCCTCGTGACTTTCAAACCTAATCGACACCCACTTTTGCACACTTTTACATAATTATTTTTACATAATTACAAAGTAAGTCTAATAATTTTAAATACTTACAAATATGACCAAAGCAGTTCAACTTTTGTGAATGATCAAAATTCACGTTCTACGAGGATACCAGTCTCGTTGTTGTCGGCTTAGCATGTCTTGTACTTGTGATTTTATTCTTCTGATTCTTTACGGGCTAGTTTTGCTTCTCGCTTGGCTGCATTTGCTTCTTCCTTAGTTCTCTGTGCTTCTTTCTGAGCTTCTTCTGCTCTTTTTCTCACTAGTGTTACTTCTATCTCAACTTCTTCTTCTCTTTGTTTCACTACCATTGTTGCTTTCTTACCTTCCTCGTGAGCTTCTTCTACTCTTTTTCTCACTAGTGTTACTTCTTTCTGAACTTTTTCTGCTTCTTTATGAGGTTCTTCTGCTTTTTGTCTCACTACTGTTACTTCGTTCTTCACTAAGGATTAATAATGAACGCATGTGATTTAGGTTCTTTTAACATGCATTAATATATATAGGGTGAGGTTCAATGGAAAACCCCATCTTTGAAAAACCTGGAAAACTAGTTACACTAGTGTAACATTAGTTCTAAACAAGAAATTGCGCCTTATTTAAAAATTTTATACCAGGTGTAACATAGTCATTTTGTTACACAGGTGTAACCATCATCGCTATAGTTACATATGTATAACAATAATACCTGGGTTTTCTAGTGTTATACATAAAAGAGAGATGAAATTGAGAGATAAATAATGAAATTCAAATAAAAGTTGGAAACACAAAAATACTATATAGGTATTTTACTAAAATACCTAGATTTTCCGACTTTTCCAATTATCCACTTCCTATGTACGTAATATATATATATATATATATATATATATATATATATATATATATATATATATAGAGAGAGAGAGAGAGAGAGAAAGGATCATGCGAAAACGCATGTATTTTGCGAAAACGCGAAAACCATCTTAAAACCAGCATAACTTTTTCATACGTTAATATATTTTTTTAATTTTTTCACCAAAAGTCTTATAATTATGTTATCTTTAATTCTATAAAAACAAAAAAATAAAAAGTTAACGTTTTTTTATTTTTTATTTTTTTCTGTGATACACATGTGTGTACCACAAAAAAAACTCATACTTTAGTATGAGTTAATATTTGTTTTCTCTAATACGCACCATATGTGTTATATTTCTGTCATTTTTTGTGTTTTTTTTAATGATACACATGTGTACCACAAAAAAAAAAAAACCTCATATATGTGGTATACATTACTAGTTTTAATAGGAAATTGCGAGTCTTATAGTTATGTTATATTTATATCTAATGAAAAAAATAACACTTTATAACTTTTTTTAATTATATGTTGCACATGTGCACTATGTTTCATTATCATTAGTACCATAAATGTTTTAGTGTTTTTAACATAAGGAGTGTTTTTACACATTATAATTCGTTTTTGTGCAGTAGTAATGATGATGATACACATGTGTATCACACAGGAAAAAAATCGTTTATTTTTTTTTAATTTGTTTCCAGAATTGAAGATATCGTAATTCTAAGACATTTGACGCCAATTTTATGAAAAAACATCAACGTATGAAGAAGTTATGTAGGTTTTAATATTGGTTTTCGCGTTTTTGCAATATAAAGGGTTTTCGCAGGATCCTTCCCCTATATATATATATATATATATATATATATATATATATATATATATATATATATATAGGGCATGGATAATTTGGAAACCCACTTGAGCCTTGAAAACCTTGAAAACCCTTCATGAGCCATTGATCAAGATCAATGGATGGATGAGATTCAATTTTGATTTTTCTATTTTCTTTTTGATTAATTTTAATACAAAAAAAGGTATAAAAGGGCAACATGGTAATCTTACACACGTTTCTCTCTCCTACTTTTTCAACTTCCAAGACACCAATGATTACATCTCTCCTACTTTTTAAATTTCTCTCTCTTACTTTTCAATTTCTCTCTCTTACTTTTCAATTACAAGATCCGGAGGTTTTACATATGTAGAAACTGTATTATTACTATTAATTACAAGATCTGAACGTTTTACATATGTAAAAATTGTTTTATTACTATTAAACATTCTGCTAACAACATTTTACATATGTAAAATCATCTGGAAAAAATGTAAAAAAAAAACAAATTAATTTTATTTATTTATAAGAAAAACCATTACAATCATCATTAAACAGAACAATATGTTTCATTCAAAATGATTAAAAACTATATAACAAGCTAACAAAAAAGAAATATAAAAGCTACTTATTCTTGAGCTCTTAATAATCATCTTTATCTTTGACACAAAATCTCGTAACCTACGAAGAAAACAAGTTCATCAGTTTATATACGTACAAATCACAACATGTTACATATGTAAAATTAAATATATAACGAGACGTAAAATAAAAATAAAAAATATATATTTACATATGTAGCACAAGTTTACAAATGTAAAATCGAATAGATGTAAATAAGTTCATTAGTTTTTACATATGTAACATTAGTTTTTACATATGTAAAATTAGTTATTACATATGTAAACAACAGTTCTTATATGTTACGTAAGTACAATTACATACGTAAAATTAGTTTTTACATATGTAAACATTAGTTATTACATATGAAATATCACTTATTACATATGTAATTTTTTTACATATGTAGCACAAGTTTACATATGTAAAATCGAATAGATGTAAATAAGTTCATTAGTTTTTACATATGTAACATTAGTTTTTACATATGTAAAATTAGTTATTACATATGTAAACAACAGTTCTTATATGTTACGTAAGTACAATTACATACGTAAAATTAGTTTTTACATATGTAAACATTAGTTATTACATATGAAATATCACTTATTACATTATATAGTTTTTTTTTACATATGTAACATTAGTTATTACATATACAAAATAATATATTACATATGTAAATCATATACTTGAACCAGTTTTTGACCTACATATGTAAAATTAGTTTTTACATATGTAAACAATAGTTATTACTTATGTAATATCATTAAAACACCTATAGATCACTAAAACACATATGTACTTTTAAGTAGATAATGAGATATAACATGTTACGTAGGTAGATTTACATATGTAACATTAGTAATTACGTATGAAGACAATAGTTATTACATATGTAAGTAAATTTGCATATCTAAATCATTAAAAAAAGATAATCATATGTAAAAATATG
Source organism: Deinandra increscens subsp. villosa (assembly GCA_039602395.1). Lineage (NCBI taxonomy): Eukaryota > Viridiplantae > Streptophyta > Magnoliopsida > Asterales > Asteraceae > Deinandra > Deinandra increscens. The sequence continues at coordinate 9,346 of JBCNJP010013694.1, forward strand.
TAACATCAGTTATTACGTATGTAAAAATAAAATATTACGTGTAAAAGGTTATGAACCAGTTTTTGACCTATAAAGCCTAGTGTCACATATATGTTACATATGTAAACAACAATTATTACATATGTAAAATTAGTTTTCACATATGTAAACAACAGTTATTACATATATAATATCATTAAAACACCTACAGATCATGAAAACACATACATATTACATATGTAATCATATACACAAACTATAATTCAAAAGAATATCAAAAAAATAAAGACTCATGAGATTGTAAGTGGTAAATTACATATGTAAAACTATGTAACAGCAGTTGCTACATATGTAAAAATATATAACATCAGTTATTAGTTATGTAAAAATAAAATATTACATATGTAAAAGATCATGAACCAGTTTTCGACCTACAAATCCCAATGCCACATATATATTACATATGTAAAATAAGATATTACATATATATTATATATGTATGTGATAGTCACAAAAGCATAGTAGTGACTATAAAATTAGATATGTCGTTATAAAAAATATAAAAAATATAAGTGGCAAATAGAAAGAGTCAAAGTCAAAATAGCAGAAGGTAAAACGATATGCGGATGAACGAAAAATATAATACACACTCTTTACCATAAATATTTTTTTTAAAACTTTACACAATTACACTTAAGATCTGAACCTAAATATTTTAGTTGAGAAGGTAATACTCCGTAAACAAAGTTCATGTTTGTGAAATAGATAAAAATAATATAATACTAAAAATAAAAATGGGAAAATTTCTAGAAACAGAGAGTGCATTCGAAGAGGCAATTGAAGGACCGACGACAAAGCTTATTGAAAAGAAGCTACCTGAAAATCTGTTCAGAAAGAAGCGACCTGAAAATCTATTACATCGAACGTGATGAAGCTTCTTCCATGACCACAGAAAGCTTACTAAAATCATCGGATCTTCACCTGAAAACGGATCTCACACATCTGCCCTGTCATCGCCTCATAGATCCGCTCTGTCTCATCCTCACAAACCGGAGTCAGTCGGAGTTTGTTAAGTCGTCGTAAAACGACAGACGTTCTCCGCCTCACACATCTACTCCGTCTCTCGCATCCAGTTCGGGACTACATCTCGACTTTGGAGGAAGATGAGACATGGTGTGGTGGTGTGAACGTCGCCGTCGCCGTAATAGTTCGCCGGCACCGACCAAATTCTCCGGAAAATGAAGTTACCGAAGATTGTAACGGTGGTTGAACAACAGCGACAACTGGATGGCGTCGGTGTTGGATCGGGTTCTCTAAACCCTAGAATCGCGAGTGTGTCGGCCTTGTTCTTCTTCTTTTGATATCTTTTAAACCCATCTTCTTTTAGGTCAAAGACGGCGACGACTCAAGGTGGTGGTGGATCAACTGAGGGTTTGAGAACATGATTAAAATGTCGACGACCGACGATGTAAGCTTTTAACGACGGCGAGCTTAACATTGTGTGTTGGTGGGGTTTTGAAATTTTGGATCTTCAGAGCAGACGAAAATTTTGAAATGGGTTGAAATGGGGTTTTGAGGCTTTTGAATTACTTCTCCTAAGCCTACTTTTTGAAGGTACAAGTGGGGGAAAGTGAACCTGTTTTTGCAGAGATTGAATCAAGGGAAAAGTCCACAATGCCCTTTTGCATATACATGAAATGTTATACGTGGATAGCCTCACAACCCTTAGATGGGTTTGTGGGGTTTTCATAACTCACAAGGGTTTCCACCACATACTAAGCCTATACATATACATATATATATATATATATATATATATATATATATATATATCATAACTTCGTAAGATGGTATATATAGAGTTGTACCTTTTATTTTGTAAATTTTGGTTACAGAAATAGTAAGAGTAAGGCCCAAAGCACCAATCGTTAAAAGTACGCCTACAACAATGCCAAAAACCTGTTTTATATTCTTACTTTTTCTTGTACCACCACGAACATCATCATTAATACTAACGACATCAATACCTGTAATCATACACGCTAACTCAGTTTCTATATTCATAAAAAACGTATAATTAAAATGGTGAAGACTCCCCCTTAAAATTAAGGGTCGAGCCTCATCTATGAAGGATTTGAGTAATTTAGCCGTTAAAAAAATTAATATAGCCACATAACCATAACTCGATAACCGCATAAGGAACAAGCTCAATCTTACCCTTTATAGGGTGAAACCCACCATCAGCAGCATAGCGTATATAATATTTTCCTAAGTACATATCTCCCCAAGTTGACGTCTCACACTCTGATCTCACCCGTCCACGTGCCTCCAAGACACAATCTTCGCAATCGCTTACATTCAAATCTTGTACACACTGCATCATACCCTGAGCACTCCCCAAAATACCAACACGAAAGTATTGTCCAGTCCCACCAACTAGATATGCCAGCGTGTCATCAATTCGGGTCAGACTATCCAAATTGTAACCAATGGAAGGACCACACGTCTTGAACACCTCCATCTTGTCTTCAACCCCGAAAACATATGTGTTATTGTCACACCCCGAGAAAATGACTAAATGTGGGCATGTGACTGATTTGGCATCATGGTCATGGTTATGAATGATGACGTCTAATGAACATTTAATTAAACCATTTGTCTTCTGAAAATGTAA